>CM040118.1:135853180-136135680 GCA_022559845.1 Amorphophallus konjac | reverse complement strand
AGCTGAAAACGCGCCGAGAGTTGAAACGTGCCGAGGCCCCTACGCCGATGCCAATTCATGCCAAAACGCACGCGCCGATGGCCATTCAAGCTAAAACATTCTATGCCGGTAGCTTCGCGCTGAGGCCATGCGCGCTGAGAGCCTTGAGCCGAGACTAACCCGCGCCGATTCTCACCGAATCCCTTGCAAACTTCCACCCTGTCTTAAGAAGAAGAGGCCAGGGGCTTCACCTAAGGCCACGGGAGTCAGATTAACGGGGTTGAACCCCTACATTGGGTTGGCTTACAGATGGTGTCCCTTTTAACCCCATTGACCTACGGAGTTCTGCCACTGCATGTTCTCCGGCAGTTTCCTTGAGGGCATATTAACCGAATGCCATGATGGTGGACATTAATTTATCTCTTCAGATTCCGGGCTATGTGCCCATCTTCTTATAGCTTTCATCCCGGCACTCCGTGGATGAATGTCCTATACTCCCTTTTGACATAGTACAAAACGAAGGGAGATGCTGCCGGATTTTTGTCAGATATACCGATCAACTGTCAAACTTCTAATAAAATAAAACAACACAAAAAATATAATATAATAAACATAAATAAATAAAACAAATGATAATATAATAATAAACTAATAATAATAAACAAATAATAAAAATAAGTGAACAAATAAATAGAATAAAATAAATAAATAAATAAACATGTAATAATAATACTAAGCAAATAAAAATGTTAAACAAAGAATCGGCAAGGGAGGCTCCCCTCGGCGCCAAAAGCACGCCGCCGAGGTGAAAGCACTCCGCCGAGATGAATTCACGCCGACATGAAAAACCACTGTGCCGTGCATCCCACGCCGATACACTTTCTAACACAAGCCTCGGGGTCAAACTCCAATCGGCGCCACCCATTCCTCCCTTTTCATGTGGTTTTATATATAAAAACAAAACAACACAAAGGTTCCAATCAGCGCCATTGCTCTCGGTGCCACCCATCCATCGTGCAAGTATATATATATATATATATATATATAAACTAACAATACAATACGCACACCCCCCATTAATACAAGTGCAACCACGTTCTACCCATTCCCCCTCATATTAACCAAAAGGAAAGAAGACTAAACTAAACTAACAAAATATAAACCCAGACGCTAACTAATCCACTCACGTAACATATACCCCTTTTGTTAACAATTTAAACTGACACTCACATACAACTAAGCCTTGCATATACGTACAACCCCCCCATCCCATATATCCATAGGCATATAAAATAATAATAATAATAATAACAAACAAACAATAAAATAAACATAATACTCTCATCTAAAATGGAGAAACAAAAAATGACTAAAACAAAATAAAACAAATAAAAATAGATGAATTAATAATAAATAATAAATAAGTAATGAAAAGAGAAAGATATAAATAAATAAAATAAGAAGATATAGTTTAAGAAAAGAAAACATAATAAACAAATGATGGCTGAATAAAAATGACAAAATAATAATAACAATAAAAGAAATTAAAAGGTGCATGCATCCGATATAAGAAAAATATAAAACAAATAGATAATGAACAAATAGTGAATGAATAATAAAAAGGGGAGGGCATACAAAAAATGATGAGAATAAAGACATTCATGCATCTAAAAGAACGACAAGAATAAATAAAGAACAATGGCCGTGTCTACTCCGGTGTCTTCACCTTCCCTAGCCCCCGGGTATAGAATATTAACGCCGCTCCGACGGGTCGTGTTTGGTTCTCGGGACTCACTCCCATTTCAACCAAAGCATGACCTTGTCCCGAGCCGATAACTTACCGAATCTAGTTCGTTCCGATCAGATTTCAACTTCATTTCCTCACTTCTCAAATATCAAATTTGCCGTGCCCCGGCATACATTGTCCCGATAATCTCTGAACTTGTTCGAATACGGTCACATCCGGCCCACTTCATGGGTCCATGTATGTGCTCCGTAATGTCATGCACAGCTTTAAAATAAAAAGACCCCGATAGCCCTCGGAGCAAGGTGGCGCTGCCGAAATCTCTCTCGAAGTTATAAATAAATGATCAAACAAATAATAAACGATAATACTGAATACTGTTATCTTGCATGCTTGCATGATCCGATTCTCTGGTATATTAAATGGTGATTAACGGAAAGCCGGCTTACGCCCGGCCGGAAGCTATCATTATGCATGATGGTTGTCCTTAGACCTAAGTTCTCCGCCTCGTACCGGGAGTCGATTTAATAAATAAATACTACCATATTGTGTACTTGCATGCAATTGTATCTTTAATTATATGGGCCCCATGGTCTTTATTTTGGTGATTAATCAAGGGTTGTCCCTTTTTCGGATGGGCTTAATTAACGCCGTAACCTTTATGGTACGACGGGTTTTAGGTCCCGACACGATCACCTATAATTATTTGATCAGTCAGATGAGCGCATAATAAATTGTCGCGACAGTGACTGGCACGCCTAATTAACAACCAAATAAACAAATCAAATAAAATCAAAAAAATAAAATACATAAATAAAATGTGTTCCCACACCTCCTTCGTCTGTAGCCGGAGCCGGGAGGGCGAGAGAGGAGAGAAAACGGGAGAGAGAGGATGCGGCGGTGAAATGAGAAGGGAGGAGAGAGGAAATGAAAAGAAAAAGAAAGAAATTAGGAATTTTCCTAATTTCTGAAAATTCGATAATTAGCCCGAAAATAGACTAATTCAGAAAAATACGTAAAATAGTCGAAACGATACTCGGGAAGAGTACATCGTAACTGTAGCGTCCACGAGTCGATGAACTGAGAAACAAACTCACCGTAGGGTTCCGTAACTAGTACTAGAGAAAAACCCACACGGATCGTAAAACTCAACTCATGACCCAGAAAAGCGATCGGAAACTCTCTGAAGAAGATCCGAAAGACCTAATAAGAATCCGGTAAGAATCCAGGGTATTACATCATCCCCTCCTTTAAGAAAGTTCATCCTCAAAATTTAAGGACTAGCAAAGGAGAAGCAGGGAAGAACAACCCCAGGACACAACTTGAAACAACACGAATCTCGAGAAACACAATTCAGAGGGACATAGTCAGACCATAATCATAAGTACACGCTCTGGATCGAGCACGGCACAAGTGAACACAAGTCTAACACCTCCGAAACAAGGCATTGTCGTTGACGTCTCACAGGAAAGGAGACACGACCCATGCCACGACACAGTTAACGGGAAAACAAAACGATAAACACGGCGAGTATCAGCTTAAACAAGGAGACATAGTCCTCTCGGCTCACAGCTTGAGACATCATCGGCTCCAGTGCCAAAGGTAACAGGGAACACCTGGCACATAGGACACCAATGATAGCACCGGACCACAACAGAATCAAGTCAGTCCTCACTCAGATATTAAATCCGACCGAGTCGCATGCTAACTCTACCAGGAGAGAAGAGTACAACAAAGCTAACCAACAAGATCTGGTCCACACAGTGCCAATACAGATGCACAAAATCATAGAGAAACAGCGATAAAATGACAACGAATCATGAAACCTAATGCCAGCTGAAGACTGTACTGGACTTTCAGGACTCTGGGTACTGTATATCTCTGATTCCCATGTACTTCACACAACAATGCTCTGATACCAACTATGAAGACCCAGATCTCGGATACCGGATATACCCGATAGGACTACCGAGTAGACCCGATACCACTTGGAACCCGTGAAGCCTCCCAAGAGCTGTAAAGCTCCGAAGGGAAAAAGGATTATCGTGTAGTACATTGAAGCTACAGAGATATAACAGTAAGTAATTAAATTTCATTAGATCGGTTTGCTAAAGTAGTAGAAATAAAATTACTTTTTAATTAACAGTTTAAATTAACAATTATACCAGAGTCCAGTCCAAAGGAAAGACAAGCAATACAGTCAACAGAAAATAGGGACGTACACTGAGGTCGGGGGAAGCCCGACGTAGGTACCGCTGACAACTAAGAGCGCGTCACACCAGGAACCGCGGAAGCAGAAGATGCCACCCACCTGAAAAGTAGGGGTCAGCCTCGTGTCACTGGCCCAGTAGGGGTCACGCGGATCCCCAGTGAAAAATAACGCAGTAACACGCTAAAACAGTAGGTAAATGGCAGGAGTAGTAAAGTAGGAAAACTAAACTACAAAGCTGTAAAAGAAAACCGGAAACGGAAGGAGTGGAGCAGCTAAAAGAAAAGGGAAAAGAAGCCGTATCTGAAAGAAAACACGGCCACCGAAAGGATTTCGGCTCCCCACACTACTCCGAGCAGCAATAGAACAGCAGACTCTGATCTCACAGAGTCAGGTGTCACCGATCCGTCGACAACCTCAGGGCCTAGTAAAGCATACAAAAAGCCTAGAAAGGACCTAGACAGACACAGACCCAGCACGAAATAGAACGTCGTGCACACGACACAACACTGACCTTGGGCAAGACCACGAAAGGGCTAACCTAGAAAGGTCAAGACGTACGAGAAACATGAGAGTTACGTGTCACGTGACGGAAGCACCTCCTCACTAGAAGAACAGCCAGCTGCGTCCACTGACGTCTTATGCTGCGCCTACAAGTGTCTCATCTACTATGCCACTGAGCACACGGCAGAGACTAAGACACTGTAACCAGAACAGGAACCACAGTAACGAGTGACTAGTTAGGGTCACGCCCTTCGGCGCCAGTCCCAACGCCCTTGACCACGTGTGCACACACCGACTCTTGCCTAGAGCCTGGCCTCTAGCTAGTTTTCCCACCCAGCAAGGATGCTACTGTAAGCAGGGGCCCACGGAAACTAGCTTAAAAACTGTATCTCGGGAACTACCTTCCCTACCACTCCCAGGTGGGACAACACGCCGTAATGTGCTGTCAGGCTACAACTAGTGGAGGCTCACTAGACACAGAACTCTGAAACAAGAGTGCTGTAGTACAGACAGGCAAGGAAACACTATCGTACGTACTACAAAGTACAGGACACGAGGTAGCATACCAGACTGCTACCTACTCAGGATAGTCAACTAGACCTGCAGACACACCGATCCTTGAGTCAGAAGACTCAGGGTCAAGATCGTTGTACAAAGCGGTACAAGCTGCCAATCGATCTAATCCTAAGGCAGAAGAAACAACCGTAGAAAATGACACACGGAGACCTGAGGGATTAATAAGACCCTCAGCACACTTGGACATGCAAACCGAGGTAAGACGATACCTCTAGGCGTCCAGAACCATGTCTCGCACTGGACAGAACCACCGAGACACACACAAGGTTACCTGTCAACCACTGGGCCACCCTGGGTTGACCGGAACCAGACAATGGCATGGAAGCATTACAAAAATAAGCATGCATGGCTACCTTATAACGTGGTCATAGCTCTCAAGGATGTCAAGAGACATCCGTGGGTCAGTGGGCAAACCACAAGGTCAAGCCAAGACATATCGAAAATCAAAACGACGGGAAATGACACTCTGGGCATAAGCGATCCATCACTCGGCCGCTAGGTAAACCAAGCAGCAAAGGAGAAGGTCGCTACGCACATAGAGACGAGGATAATGGCGGTCGTTGGCTGGTCTGCCAGAGGATAGTAGCGGTCAAAGGTTGGGCCGCTATAAGACTGTAGCGATCATAGGTGAGGCCGCTAACAGCAGTCAACTCTCACACTGACCTACCCAGCAAAACCACCCAGCGGTCTAAGATAGACGCGCTACACGGACTTGGCGGTCTAAGGATGGACCGCCACACAAACCGCCCTAAGATAATGACCTAAGACACACGGACCGTAGTGGCCGAAGGAAGGCGCGCTACAACAAAGAGGCGCATGAAGGTTGGGCCGCTAGAGCCAACCGACTAAAAACATTGACTCGGTCAAAACACACAGTGGCGGCCTATAGTAGACGCGCTACAGTAAAGTGGCGGTCATACACTAGGCCGCGAACACGAACCGACATAGACTGTTGACCCAAGTCAACAACTCCTGGCGCTCCAAGGAAGGGCGGCCAGAGAGGACCGACTGACACGAACATCGAGGAACAACGAGCCTTGGCGCACCACTATAGGGCCGCCAAAAGCAAGTGGCGGTCAGAGGTTGGGCCGCCAACCTAAACTGACCTCGAAACTACCGACACACTGAAGGATGTGGCGGTCTATCGTGGGGCCGCCAGAGACCTATAGCGGTCTCTGGAACGGCCGCCAAAGCGATACGGCGGGAAAACAAGAGAAAAGGCCGAATCGGCCCGTTCCACGCCCCATTCACGTCTAAATGTAGGGGAAACAATCCTAAACGATGAAAAACACGTTCCACAAGTCGGAAGGGTCACATGCAACCATTCGTTCGAGAGAAACGGGCGATTCCAACGAATCGACCCAAATTGGGTCACCGGGGTTCCCGGACTCCTACCGGCCCCGAATAACGACCAATCATGACGAAACTTATGGGAATGGGATCCAGACATCCCAGCAGTTCGTTTGAAACCAATTAGACTAAGAATGGTCCCCGTTTTCCGGCGAACCCTACGAACTCCTAAAATCATGGTTTTTCCTAAACGAGTCCAAACTCGCCCGTTCTAGCACCGAACAACACGAAATTGCAGGGAAAACGTAGAGGAGAAGTAAGTGATCCATCTCCCTACCTCCACCGAGGAAACCGTGCGCCAAAGCAACTAAACCGCACCGAAAACCATGTCGCGAGCTCGACCGTCGACTTTGAATCAACCGTTCAGGATCGCGCCAAAACCGATCCGACCCTCGCTCGATTGCGCACCTCATGGACTCTATGCCGTCGCCACCTCGCCCACGAGCCTCCTCTGTCTGCAGCCGGAGCCGGGAGGGCGAGAGAGGAGAGAAAATGGGAGAGAGAGGACGCGGTGGTGAAATGAGAAGGGAGGAGAGAGGAAAGGAAAAGGAAAAAGAAAGAAATTAGGAATTTTCCTAATTTCTGATAATTTGATAATTAGCCCGAAAATGGACTAATTCAAAAAAATACGTAAAAATAGTCGAAACGATCCTCGAGAAGAGTACATCGCAACTGTAGCGCCCACGAGTCGATGAACTGAAAAATAAACTCACCGCATGGTTCTGTAACTAGTACGAGAGCAAAACCCACACGGATCGTAAAACTCAACTCAGGACCCACAAAAGTGATCCGAAACTCTCCGAAGAAGATCCGAAAGATCAAATAAGAATATGGTAAGAATCCAGGGCATTACACAATTATTCCAAGAGGACGCCTGCCATTCCGGATTCCGCTCCTACCATAGAGCCACGGGCACACAACCTCTTACAATCCACGGCACACTTCTCCAGAACTAACAAGTGCTGCCTGCTACCACTGCAAGCAGGCCGATGACGTCGCGACCAATGCACACGGGTCCACAGATAATACACATCTTACAACGGTCGACCACTCGGTCAACCTAACCAGCCACTCACGGCCACCAACTGGGACCCATAATCTCTCAGAGATCACTTCTCCAAAACACGATCTCATCCAAGAATGCAGCCTCCAACGCAAGAACAGGGTACTCATGCGGTAACCTCACCCACATATTTCCCTAACTCTCCACCTGGTAGTGTCATGAACCATAATATCTCGAGCAACGGCACGGCAACAACATGTCTAACACAACCGGAGACAACGCATATCGAGGAACCAATCTTCCACTACTCTACACTTCCTCATAAATCCACCCGCAACAACCAACGCTATGATCCGCGCACTCTAATCCACATGCACGGCCAACCACCACGACAACGCGGGATTCTCCATCCCGACAATCCTCTGCAACTCCAGAGGCTCTGATCCTCAATACATCGGGAACCACAACACCAACAGCAAATTCTCAAAAACATCACCCATCCGGCACTCGTCCTTCCGGAACAGTGCCAACACGCTTACGCAACAGGGAACGGGCACGACCTCTCACAGGCAACCACCTTGCCAAAACATAGGACACGTCTCGCACAGACTTCATGGTGCACAGAGGGCCAACCAATCCAAACACACAATGCAAGATGACAAACCTTAGCCAAAAGTGACCTCCACCAACCAAGAGAAAAACTCAATACACTTCCGACCAACGGAAAATCTCGACGCTTGACCTGACATCGAATCTCGCACATGCTTGGAACCACACCTTCCAGCACCGAAAAAACCATCACTTCCATCAGGTCAGCGCCTCCGACACACTCGACGAGCGTCACGTCAGACCATAATCACAGCATCTCTCGATGCACCACCGTTGCAATTCCGTGACTGTAACACGCCACGCCAAGAGCCGCAACAGGAGCCATAATCGACAACCGCCGATACTCATCCTCGAGTCCAGAACTCACCACGGAACCTTCACAACTCAAACCAAATCCAAGGTGAACACAACACATTTGCACACAAGAGCACAGGAGCAAAACATACTGGGACACCACAGCCCAATCTTGCCACGAAATCCACAAAAATAATCAGGACCGACACGTCATTTCTGACGCCACAGAGCACGATAAGAACATCAGGCTCGACAAAACAGCAACTCACCAAGAACATTCTCCGCTCATCCGAGCGCACCTCTCGATCAGAACACCCCGCTCTGCCACCTTAAACCACAACCTTAACACATCATGGGCTGGATAGACCTCAAACTGGAGTGGCCAGACACAACAACAGCTCCCTCAGAGCACACTCACGGCCACTTAACCATGACCAATCCATGCCAACCACCTGACATCGTGACAAATGCCTCGAACGTAGCACCACAAACTCACGCCTGCTAGCAACCTCCGCCCAACGCTGGGCAACCTGGATCACCACCGATGAGGGAGAAGCTCTCAACCTCGATCCTTAGATCCCACGCCGACACGAAAGCCGCTAATAACAACCACCTTAACAGTGCCACGCAGCACACTCAAGCTCTCAAGCAAAAAATCAAGTGGAAAATAAACACAAAACCCTAAGCCAGCTGCCAAGTATACTGGACCTTATGGACTCTGATCACTATAATATCTCGAATTCCTATGTACGTCCATAACCACCGCTCTGATACCAACTGTGATGACCCAAGATCCGGATACCGGAAAAGGGACCCGATACCATTCGAATCCTAGCCCGTCGCCCACGAGCCGGGGCTCGGAAGGGCTAAAAGGAGTGTGGAGGTACAAAGAAATAGGAAATAAAGCAGGACAATTTAACAATTAATAGAAATAAATAAACAACTACAACAGAGTCTAGTCTAACAGAAAGTACAGTCTAAAGCAGTAAAATGTACCACATGCCAAGTGAACACTTGGCCCGACGAGTTGGCAACTAAGAACCTCCGTACAGCACCCTCGAATCCCAAGGAAGAACCACCGCACCTGAAATGCAGGGATGAGCCTCCTGTCACTGGCCCAGTAGAGATCCCGCGCAACCCCAACCAAGAACGGCGGCACAGAAAGCAGTAAACAAGAACAACAGCAATAGCAGGAACGGTAACTACGGTGGTCGGTAAAACCTCGGCTCTACAGCTACTCCTACTGTACCAGAAAACATGACCCGGTCTCCCAGTCAGGGGACAACCAAGCCACAAACCCGACATCCCGATCCCACTGTCGGGAGATGACCAGAACATGAACCGCCCTAGCCACGCTACTAGGAAAATGCTACGACACCTCTATCGCGGAGGCCTGCCCTCACAGAAGGGCCCAAGCCAAAACCACACGGTCTGGAAACACGATCACGACCTCGCCGTCGTGAACACAATGTTTTCTTGGGAAAAGCCCTCGTTGACGCTCACCGGAAACCCCAGACCTTGACTCCGGGAACGCTCCCGAAACCACTCATGAAGTCCTGTCTCGTAGACAGAAATAGAAATCTGGGACACGACAACTCACGTCATGTGATGGGAGTACCACCCACCAGAAGAATGGACCGGATGCATCCCCTGATGTCTTACACCACGCCCTCGTGTCCAGCTACGATGCCCCAGGCGGAGACAAAGACACTTAAGTAACCAGGATCCACGAACAAGGACTAGCTGAGGTTGCGCTAGCCAGCGCTGGCCCGAAGTCCTCAGCCCCATGTACACACTCAGACCATATGCCCTAGGCCTGTCCTCTAGCTGGTTCTTCCCCCAAAGCCTAGACTCGGCTGCCCGTGGGGGCCCTATAGTAACAAGCCTAACAACCGTCTCTCTCGGGTCGGCCGCTCCACCACTCCTGGGTGGGTCAGCACACACGTGCCGTAAGAAGGCTACGACTAGTGGGGGCTCACAGAACGTGGACAAAGAAAACCACGCACGCACCCATTGCGGGTCACGCAAAGTAATAGGCGGCACGACGCCACCAGACTCTGGATGGTCCAGTAGACCTAATGAACATAACGGTCCTTGAGTCACCAGACTCGGCGTCAAGACCGTCGTACAGGGACCGCTCCACGCCGTCAATCTGCCCTATGCCTAGGTCAGAAACTACGGTAGCATGAATACCGAGGCAGCTCACAAGCCACCCAGGGTAATTCCTTGTCTCAGGGACACATGGAGACCTCCAGCCCCAGGATTGTTGACTGGACTCACAGTTCAAGGTCACACACATGGCCCACTCGGAAACCACCTTTCGGAGAAACCACGATGTTCGGGGAAACCTCACCGCACTCACACCGATACATGATGACTCGATCTAGCAAGAACACGGAAGCCCATAACACGTGGGGTCATCCGGACCCACCAAGCCCATGGGCACGCTAATTGAGGTAAACAAAACCTCTGGACACCCAAAGACACGGTCACGGAACTCCACGGGGTGTCCGAGACACACACAGTCAAGGGAGGCACGATCAGTCGTAGACTACCCGTCCTGGGCTGCCCGACTGGTCGCCCTCAAGATCGCGCTACCCTCCTATAGTGCGTTCAGGACAGAACGCGCTATATACCTGTAGCACGACAAGAACGAATGTGCTATACTCCTATAGCGCGATAGGATAGAATGCGCTACCCCCATGTAGCGCGATAAGAACATAACGCGCTATAGACCTATAGCGCGATCAGACAGAACGCGCTACCTACCCCTAGCGTGATAAAAATCGCATTACTGTTCATCTTCCCCGATGAACACGCTTCATCAGGGCAGCGTGGTCTCCAAGAACGAGCTCACCTGGGTGAGCGCGTTCTCAGTCCACGCCTGAAAAATGGCGGAACCCGCGAAGAAACTCATTCCACGCGCCGTTCACCCCCAGGTGAAGGGGAAACAAAAGGGAAATCATTCCCCAACCTCTCTAGCACTGAGAGGACCCATTCTAAGCCCAAAAATACGATGAAAACTCTAGATCCGGCTCATTCCCCAAAAATATGCATTTTCTCCAAATCACTCAAATAAGCCCGCTCGGCTCACCACGACCTATCAAAATCACGGGAAAGGAAGTACACGAGCTGGGGGTCCATCTCCCTACCTCCACCGAAGATTTCACGCGCCGTGGACGCCGGTCCACGAAGAAAACGCCGTTAAAGCTCCGTCGGCTCGCGATCCCACGAACCGTCTCCACCATCGCGATCCTCACTCCATCCTCGCCGCTCCACGCCCCATGATTCTCGCCGCCTCGCCCCTGTCCACCTCCGTCGGCCGTTGGAGAAGAGAGGGAGAGAGGAGAGAGCGTGAGAAGAGAGAGGGAGGGAAGAGAGGAATGAGGGATGGGGATATAGGAAAAAGAGGTTAATATATATCAAAAAATCCAAAAATTCCAGAAATTCAGAAAAATATGAAAAATTACCTTCGTGATCCTCGGGAAGAGCACAACGCGCTGGCCACGTCCCGGAGTCGCAGAACGTCACGGTTTGCCCTGCACAAAGTTCCGAAGGCGCATTAGGGAAAAACACGTGTAAAGCACAAAACACACTCCGAGACCCACGAGAATGATCCGAAAAATTCGGGGCATTACAGGGTTAGTGCTAGGCCATGCTGTATCAGAAAGGGGAATATAGGTCGACAAAGCTAAGGTTGATTTGATTTCTAATCTTCCTCCTCCCACATCTATCAAGCAAATCCGTTCTTTCCTTGGCCATGTAGGATTCTATAGACGATTCATTCAAAACTTCTCTACCATTACTCATCCGCTCACTCAGTTGCTTGCCAAAGACACTCCCTTTCAATTAGATGATTCCTGTCTCGAGGCATTCAATTCTTTAAAAGAGGCTCTCACTCAAGCTCTGATTCTTCAATCTCCAAATTGGTCGCTCCCTTTTGAAATTATGTGTGATGCCTCAGACTATGCTGTTGGAGCTGTCTTGGGTCAGAGAATCGATAAGAAGCCCGTGGTAATCTACTATGCGAGCTGCACCCTCACTGATGCACAGTTGAATTACACCACCATAGAGAAAGAAGTGCTTGCTGTTATTTTCACCTTGGAGAAATTTCGCTCATATCTATTAGGGGCTAAGGTCATTGTTTATTCTGATCACTCTGCTTAGAGATACTTGCTTTCCAAGAAGGATACTAAACCCCATCTCATTCATTGGATTTTATTGCTGCAAGAGTTTGATTTGGAAATAAAAGATAAGAAAAGGTTAGAAAATGTTGTAGCTGATCATCTGTCAAGGATAGTGATACCTGAGAGTGCTCCAATGTCTGATTCCTTTCCCAATGAACAAATTCTCTTTATCTCTCATACTTCAACCCCTGGTATACTCACATTGTCAATTACCTGGCGGTAGGACATATTCGGGGAGGGTGGACTAAGCAAGAAAAGGATCGGTTCTTTTCAAAGGTCAAACACTATTTTTGGGAGGACCTGGAGCTATTTCATATGGTTCCTGATCAGATTATAAGAAGATGTGTCCCCGAAGAGGAGTAGCAATCTATCCTGAATTTTTGTCATAGTCTTGCTTGTGGGGGATATTTTTCTGGAAAGAACACTGCGGCTAAGGTTCTACAAAGTGGATTCTATTGGCCCACTTTATTTAAGGATGCCTATGAATTCGCTAAAACATGTTTAAGGTGTCAAGCAGTGGGCAACAATTCTAAGAAAGATATGATGCCGCTTAATCCCATTCTGGTAGCAGAAATCTTTGATGTTTGGGGTATTGATTTTATGGGACTGTTTCCACCTTCTTTTGGGAATGAATACATCTTGGTGGCTGTTTATTATGTTTCAAAATGGATTGAAGCTATAGCCACAAGGACCAATGATCATAAGGTGGTGATTAAGTTTATGAAGAAGAACATTTTCTCTAGATTTGGGTGTCTGAGGGCTATCATCAGTGATGGGGGTTCTCACTTCACGCACTCTCAATTCCGAGCTTTGCTTCGCAAATATGGCATCACTCATAAGCTCGCCACTCCCTATCATCCCCAAACCAGTGGCCAGGTAGAAGTGTCCAATAGGGAGATCAATAACAGTTTGCATAAGACAGTTAGGCCGGATAGGAAAGGCTGGTCCGAGAGACTAGATGATGTATTATGGGCCTATAAAACTACATTTAAGACTCCTATTGGCATGTCCCCATACCACCTAATTTTTGGAAAAGCCTGCCACTTACCTATAGAGCTGGAACATAGAGCATATTGGGTCATTAAATAAGTCAATTTTGATCTCACTCAAGCTGCGTCCCAAAGAGCTCTGCAACTCAATGAACTGGAGGAACTGCGTAATGAAGCCTACGAAAATTCCAAGATTTATAAAGACAAAACCAAGGCATTTCACGATAAGCATATTCATAGGAAAACTTTTTATGTGAATCAAAAGGTTTGACTTTTTAACTCAAGGCAACGCTTGTTCCCTGGTAAGTTAAAATCCAGATGGGATGGACCGTTTGTGGTTGTTAAGGCTTTTGACCATGGCACTGTCAAAATTTTGAACCCTAATAATGGTCACATTTTCACTATTAACGGTCAACGATTGAAACCTTACTTGAAAAATGAAAAGTTGTCAAAAGAATCCATTGCTTTGAGTGATTTGGAATAAAATCTTCGTGAGCTTTCATGCGTCTAGCTGAAGACGGAAAACTTAGCGCTTTTGGGAGGTAACCCAAGATTTTTTGTTGTTTGATGTTTTTATTTGAGTGTGTTTCAGTAGGCAGGTTGAAGAGAAAGGGCTGTCGCCGTTATTTTGAAGGAGTCTTTCACCTCGCATATCAGGTTGTCTCTTTCCTACTCAGCAGTATTTATTGCTACATTGTTCTTTTATTTTTAATTCTGTATGCCATTGAGGACAATGTCATTCAAGTTGGGGGGGAGAGAAAAATTTCATGATACATATAGTACAACCTGATATGAGTTCTTACATAATGTCCTGCATATCATTCCATCTACATGAAAGGGAAAAGATGAAATCCCCAACTAAGATTTCTTGATTCATACTTTTATTGAAAGTGATTCTGGAATAGAAAAGACTGGGGAGAAGGATGATGGAAAATTTATTCAATCTAGCCATGGAAAATTAATGTAAGAATCTCTTTAAAGTTCTTTAGCACTTTAGAAAAATAAAAATCACTATGCACACTAATGAAACAAGCAGGGCAAGCCCTCTGTTATTTTAGATATGGTGTCTGATGCTCTGTACTTCTCAAGAAAGAGATTTTTTTTAACCTTTTTGCCAAGTTATCTTTCAAATAAGTGCAAAAGCACAGTCCAAATGCACACACACACACACACACACACACACACACACACACACACACACATATATATATATATATAAACACCATGAAAAATACCCCTGATCTTAGTAACCGGGCCTGATTATCCTAAGACAAGAGTTAAGGTTCGCGTCAAATGGTAAAGGGTACTGCAGCATCATCTGCGTATTGAAAAAAAAAAACTTCCAAAAGGAATATTGCAATAAGGCAGCTAAAAAGCTACTATGCTTAATACTCTGAGTTAGGAGGTGCAGAGTTGAAAGATGCTTACTCGGAATAGCAAATGGGGGATGCAATTGTCTTAACTGTGGATTTAGTATTACACATGCACACGTGCTGTTGAACTTTGAGACGCATTCTTAAGTCATGTACTTTAATTTCCAAACTAAGGCTAGTGCACATTAATGATTCATGAATCCTAATCTTTGGTTGATTCTGTAAAGGAAGAGCTGGATATGGAGGTATAAACTTTACAAACTCGATCTTGTTGGTCCTAAATTCTAATTTAATTGCATTGCTAAGGGACTAGCAATGAGTAAGTTGGGGGTGTGATGAATGCTCATTTTACTATGATAAATCATGTCAAACACACCATTTCACGTGCATTTAATAAGACAATTATGCATATTCTATGGCTAATCCCAACTTCACATAAATTGGGCTTTTCATGTAAATTAATTTAATTTATGGTTAATTATTCAATAAAAAGGAGTTGAAGGCCATGGGCATTAATTTCTCATTGCATAATTATAAGCATTTATGGGTTGTATGCTTAATGCAATATTTTTTGTGGATTAAAATCAAAATTTGCCTCTGTAGGACACCCGCGACAATTGCTAGAAGGGCCAGGGGCAAAATCGTCACAAGAGCAAGGCAAGGGTTACCCTAGGGCGCCCCCCTCACATTTGACCAAGTCAAAGGAGCAACCATCATCTATTTTTGTTGAGGAAAAAGATTAAGAAAGGATTTTTATTGATAGTATCTTGTGGAGGAATTGTTGGAGAGAAAATAGGAGGAGATTCCCTCCTTATTAGGAAACCCAAGGGGGCGCCCCCTTCCTTACCCCTTCTCAACCCATAGGGCACCCAAAACCCTAGCCTCCATCTTGTTCTCATCACATCTTAGCCCCCCATCACCTTCTAAGTCGATCTCCACCCTCCGTGTGATCCAATTCTCCTATAAATAGCCAAACTCTTCTTTTTTGCAGGAGGATTTCTTTTGGTTCAACCATAGGACACATTTGTTCACCCCTTTCTGTTCCTCTTTTCATCCTACTCTCTCCATATAAGTTCTTAATTTTTAAAATCTCTACACCCTTTTCTTCTTTGTCATTCTCTAATCCCCTTTAGTTTCCACGCTATCTTCTAATTTTCAAGGCTCTATCTTCCACGTTTTACTGTTCACCCGAACCTGCGTCTCCTTATTCTTCACCCATTTTCTCCCACTTCTGCTCTTTTTCTCCCTCTACACCCTTCATCAAAGTTCTTCCTCTCTTCCTCCTCTTCAACTTCTTCTTCTTCATCATCCTCTAATTCTTCTTGATTTCAAAGTTATTTTAATTTTATTCTTACTCTATTTTTAGTATTTGTATTTTACCCTCTCATCTTCTTCCTTCTTCATCTCCACACAAACCCTTCCACATTCCTCTCTATATTTCTCTCCAAGGCTTGTCCTCCACAACACTCCTTTTACGGTGGCGTGTACATCAAGGCGGGCGATGTTCCAAGGCTCGTGACATGGATGACGACGGCTTCTTCATCTTTCTCTTTCCGCGGTGATCTCCTTCAATGCGGAGCGATCCTCTCCAAGGCTCGGCGAGGAGGAGACGATGGCGTTCATCATCCTTTCATGGCTCTAGTTTCTTCATTTTTCTCTTAGTTTACATTGGTTGTCATCTCCATTTTCAATGACATTATACTTTTCAATTCATAGCAATACAAGTTTCATTTTGTGCAATTTTATTTCTTTCTCTTCGTCTCCCTCTCTTCTAATTTTCTTTTCTTCAACCCTCCAACGTACTTTAGTTAGATTTTATTTCAAACAATTTTAAGTTTTTACTTTATCAATCTCACTCCACCATTTGCTAAAAAATACAAGAAGTTTTCCAACTTAACAAAAGTTTCTTCCTCCTCGTGGGATTGACCCGTGCTCATCACATTACTTGGATTTCAAATCTTTTTAGTGAGTGAGTGCGGTAACTTATTTTATAATTGTGTGCACGGCATTTTAACGACGAGTGTTAGTAGCTATCAGTCAGCAAACTCTTTGCACATCTTAGGGTTAGTTGAACCAAAAATAATGTCATCCTCGTAAATCTGTACCACAATGATATGACCGTGGGAAATCTTGGTGAATAGGGTTTGATCAAACTAACCTCGATTGTAGCTTTTGCTGACCAGAAAGTCACTCAACCTGTCATACCAAGCTCTTGAAGCCTGCTTCAGTCCATATAAGGTCTTATTCAACTTGAAAACATTGGGAAAATTAGGATCTTCAAATCTAGGAAACTTCCCCCTTTATTAGTCCATTGAGAAATGCACTTTTTACATCTATTTGCTGCAATTTTATTCCAAGTGAGCATGCAAATGCTAATAATATTCTTATTGCCTCTAACCTAGCTACATGAGTATAATATTCTTCAAAGTCTATCCCAAATTCCTGATTATAGCCTTTAGCTACCGACCTAGCCTTGTTTCTAGTAATTACACCATCCTCATTCAGTTTATTTCTAAACACCCATCTAGTTCCTATGATTGATTTCTTGATCAATCTGGGAACTAAGATCCAAACTTTATTTCTTTCAAATTGGTTTAATTCTTCATGCATATCATTTATCCATGATTCATCAGTTAATGCCACCTCAATATTTTTGGGTTCAATTTAAGAAACTAAGGCAATCAGATCTTCAGTATTGACTTCTGTATAAAAGGATCTTGTTCTAGGTGGGTCATGCAGATTTTCAATAATGTTTTCAATAGGATGGTCCTTGAGAATTCTGATGTCTCTAGATGACTCGCCTGATTCAGTTGACACCGACCTGATCGGCTGATCATCTTCCATTGTGATGGGGACATCACCTCCCATGCCCACGTTCACAGCTCGTCTCCTCACCCCGGTTGCATCTGGCATGGTCTAGTCATTTAATTTTGAGTCCTATGTAATTTTTATTTGAGTCATTTGATATATTTTCCCTTTTATTTGAGTCATGTTCCTAGGTCTTGTGTTCATTTCCCTAAGTTTGAGTGTCATTAGGTTGTCTAGTTAGTTATTGGGCCCAATTCATTGGGCTTGGTCCAAGGGCTCTCCCCTACCCCCTCGGTTATTTGTCATTGAGTCAATTGTCAGGGACTTTTGTAGAAATGTGGGTTTCCTATATATAGGACCTCATTCCCCCTCATTTCAACTTAATGAATCAATGAATGAAAAAATTTGCCATTTTGAGAGTTTACACTTCTTATCTAGTGGAGAGATTCTATTTTTTGGGTGAGAAACCCTAGGGGAGAGATTCCCCACCCTTCCCTCTCTTAATCTCTCTTTTTCACTCCACTTTCTCTCTCCTCAACACCCAAATTCGAATTTTATTCTCTCTCCTCCCTTCCCAACCACCTCCACTCCCCACCTACCCCATTTAAGCCTCTTCCCATTCCCCACAACCCTCATCAATACTCCACCCCTTCCCAAGACCCCCTCCACCAATCCTCTCCTCACCATCCAACCCCCAACTACCTCTCCCACTTTCCCAAGCACCCTTCCCACTACCCCAAGCACCCCTTCCCTTCCCCAACACAACCCCCCCATTCCCAAGACAAAAAATTAACCCCACCCTTAAACCTATTTTTGAATATCCTTTCCCTCTCTCTATTCCAACCAAATTCACAGCCCCCACTACCACCATCTATTGGACCCTCTTCCAGACCTTATTCTCCACCTCCCACACCTTAGAACACCCCCTCCAAGACCCCCTTACAACCAGGGGTCACTCCCACACTCATCTACCCCCTTCCCCTTCTTCTTTCTTGGTCAATGGAAGCTACTTCGAAGTTGCAGTTTGCTATCCAGAGGTTATAGATGAACTAGAAACTTTCAGCGGCCACCACGACTTCCTCCGGACGAGTTTGAAGACCCAAGAGCCATCGTCGGAAGCGTCTACAAGTCTCCTTCGCAACAGAAGTGGTTTCATCTTCTTCTGATCTCCGAGCCGTCCAGGAGGTCCATTCTCCCACAACTGTGCAGTTCTGCCTCGGCTGAGGACCTGAGCCAGATTAGAAGCTCTGCCACGACGAATCCCGAAGGAATCAATCCACGAGTTCTTCTTCAAAGTTCTTCATCGCCCAGTATACTTCCAGAATCAAGAAACAGAACTTCATTCGGCGTTCGTGATCCAGAGTTCTCATTTTTCTCCCTCAGCTACGCAGATCTGCTACTCATAATCTGCACTGACCAGTCGCCAATGTTCTGCATCGCCTAGTCTTCTCTGACATCGGTTGCCTTCCCCGTCAGTTTTTCTGCTAAGAGGACCCATCCATGGTTCCAACGAATCTGACGGTGCTTGATTCTGAGTTCGGGAGCTGTAGGGGCATCCTCTGCAACCTGCTGTTGGAAACTAGGAACTAGCTCTGCAGAGATCCTGATCCAGAGAGAAAGCTTCACCACGACAAACCTCGGAGGAATCAGGCCATGAGCTCTTCTGAAAAGTTCTTCCTCTCCCTGTCTACTTTCAGAAACAAAAGCGGAACTCCGTTCGGCATCTTGCAGCAGAAGTTACCAATTTTCTTCCTCAGGCGTTCGACTCTGCTTCCCACTATCTGCATAGACCACTCATCACTTTTCTAAGTCCTTTGATCTTCACCAGCATCTTTTGGCATCCCCGTTTATTCTTCTGTAAAAAGGACTCACCCACGGTTCCAACGGTTCTAACGGCGATTGATTCGGAGTTCAGGAACGGTCGAGGCAGCCGCGTCTTCCTACTGTTGATAGTCTATTGCAGACAGTCCGAGATTCAGCAACCCTGTTCGTACTCCCGCCCAGGCCGCCAGCGACCCCTGAAGAAATTGGCAAAATTCAGAGGCACTCCTGTTCCAGAGAAGAAGAGATCCCCACTGGTCTCACCCTCAGTGAAATTCCAGAGAGAGTTCTGCGGCCTCCACACCCTCTGTCTATCAGCTATTACAGAGAGAAGGCTGATTCGGTGTCATCACTTCTTCATCACTCTTAGCACTAGTTTCCCCTCCCCGCTTGGCCGGCTGAAGGCCCCTCCCTGTGTGGAGGTAGTGTTTGGATGTAACTATCATCTTCCCTTCCTCACGATCCCCTCCTTGCATGGGGTGTAGTGTTGTAATAGCTTAAACAGGTCAAGCTACCCCGGCGCGGCGTGTGGGGAACCCACGCTTCCCCGCTCGCCCTCGTCTCCGAGCGGGACCGATTTCTTCAAACCGGTCGAGTGAGTGCTCCAAAACATTGCTCTAATTCATGCTTGTTCTTTCAATATTAGTTCATAAACTCTGCTGGCCGTGACGAGAGCCCGATCCTTAAGCTCATTGCTATAAGTGATCATCGTGGGAAGAGAGTGGAACCCGTGCCCTTTGGCACTTCGTCGGACCCTTGATTTGGGCAGCCATACCCTTGGGGAATCAAACCTTGGCCTTGCTGGCCCTCTACCAGCAAGGGCCCAGCCCACACAACCTCCCCTTGGCATTGCCAAGTTACCCCCGGGTCTTAGTGAGCATCGGGTGAGCGGTTGCCATTATCGGTCCGTTTTGAATGCTTAATTGTGCTTGCTTGTTGAGTCCTAGGTTGTGTCACATCAATTGGTATTAGAGTAAGTCATTGACTTGTCTCTATCAAGTCAAGTCCTAGGGCATGCTTGCATTGGTGTCATCATCAATCCGACCCTTGCATTGATCCCCTCGATCATCATGGCCACTTCCTACTTAGCCTACTCGTCTCGCTTGGACCCAATAGATGCCTTTGTGTTTGATGGATCCCACCCTAGTTTATATCTAGAATGGGAAAGCTCCATAGATCACCACTTTGGGAGGTTCACCCTGTCAGGGTCTATGCAAGTCAACTATGCCAAAAGTTTGCTATGGCGCCAAGCTAGGAATGAATGGCAAAACATTGTAGGCTTAAGGGAAGTTGGAAGGCAAGAGCCAATCGACTCTTGGGTTGAGATGAGAAATGAACTTAGGAAGATTTATGCCCATATGGACCCTCCTATCACAATAGAGGAAGCCCAAGCTCCCACCAATAAAGAAGAAGAGCCTCAATCTTCCCCCACCCCTCATGGTCCGGATCCTCAAAGGCCATGCACCGTCACACATGGCACCCTCACCATAGATGAGTCCATACTCCAATGGCTCAAGCAATATCCCACCCTCCCTAGCTCACCACCATTGGGATATAAATCCCAAATTGTTCCCACCCGACCTCCCCATGTCACTTATCTAAACTTCTACTCTGTGGAAGACTTGGGAGACCTTGTGGATTGCCTACATTGGCAAGCCCACTTAACCGGCCTACTAGCCATGGGACCATTGGAGCCTAGCACCGTCAACTTTGTCCACCCATCCATCGGTTCCATCACCTCCCTTTGCACAAGTGGGCATTGTACTAGTGAGATCCTCCTATTTCTCCCCTTGGAGGAAGAACCCATCCCGGTCTACTCCCCACCCCTTGAGATCCCAAGTACCTTGAACGGTCAACCCACTAGAGACCTTGGACCAACTACTTGGGAGAAGGATGACTCACCACCTTGTAAGGACCTTGGGGACATAGAGTTCCTCTCTCTAGGTAGCCCTTACCATGATCCCTTTGACCCATTCCAATGGGAGTACGGATACCCATGTGGCCCAACCACCTTATCCACCACCCACCTTCCCCTACTCCAACCCACCGTGATGGATCAAACCCACCTCATCCATGACCCGGGTTACACCTTGGGAGCCATGACCTTGGGCCACATATCCCTAAGTAATAAGGTTGTGCTCCACCCCATGATGACCACCTTCTTAAATCTATTCGATCCTTTCCAATGGGAGTTCAAAGGTTGTCCCACACCTATACACATGGAAGTCACCCTTGGGAAAAATATGCATGTGTCTAGGCTTACCACACCACTTGGCATGAACACTATGTTGGGTCCATTCATTCATATCACCCACATGTCAAGTAAAAAGTATGTGTGGTCCATGTTCGGATGTAATGGTCCACCTTCATTCATCATGGGTCTTAAGCATGTCAAAGGCATCTACGGATGTCCGGGTCCCCCGATATTTATCACCACTTTGCATGATAGGGCCACCTACGGGTGCCCCGGCCCACCTAGGCTGACCAAAGTCTACACTACATCATTACATGATAGGTCTACTTTTGGTTGCCCAGGTCCACCCATCACCCCTAGAATGTCTGCATTCACAACATTGCATAAAGAGATCCGCAAGCACATTTGCAAGAAGAATGTGACTTATAAAAGGTGAGCCGACTCTCATCGACGTCACCAAGAATTCCATGAGGGTGACTTTGTGATGGTAAGGACGGAGAGGCTCTCCTCGGGAGCCATCTCCAAATTGAGGCCACGTGGGGTTGGTCCCTTCCAGGTCCTGAGGCGCATTGGTGCAAATGCCTATGAGTTAGATCTCCCCGAGGAATATGGGGTAAGTCCCACATTCAGTGTCGCCGACCTAGTGCCATACAAGGGACCCACGGTGGTACCTAGTGAGGATATTGAGCCTATTCCCTCCGTTGAGAGAGCACCCACCCGTGAGGAGAGTCCACCAGCCAAGAGAGCCCAGCGTGAGCGCATTGAACGAATATTAGATGAACAGGTCACTACCACCAGGAGCAAGGTATACGAGCGCTATCTCGGCAGGTGGATGGATCGGTCTCGTTCGGAAGACTTGAGGGCAGTACCACTTCTACACCCTCCAAGGAGGGAAGGACACTTACTCGACGGAGTCGAGATTCTCCGCACCCCGGGAGTATGATGGGGACATCACCTCCCATGCCCACGTTCACAGCTCGTCTCCTCGCCCCGGTTGCATCCGGCATGGTCTAGTCATTTAATTTTGAGTCCTATGTAATTTTTATTTGAGTCATTTGATGTATTTTCCCTTTTATTTGAGTCATGTTCCTAGGTCTTGTGTTCATTTCCCTAAGTTTGAGTGTCATTAGGTTGTCTAGTTAGCTATTGGGCCCAATTCATTGGGCTTGGCCCAAGGGCTCTCCCCTACCCCCTCGGTTATTTGTCATTGAGTCAATTGTCAGGGACTTTTGTAGAAATGTGGGTTTCCTATATATAGGACCCCATTCCCCCTCATTTCAACTTAATGAATCAATGAATGAAAAAATTTGCCATTTTGAGAGTTTACACTTCTTATCTAGTGGAGAGATTCCATTTTTTGGGTGAGAAACCCTAGGGGAGAGATTCCCCACCATTCCCTCTCTTAATCTCTCTTTTTCACTCCACTTTCTCTCTCCTCAACACCCAAATTCAAATTTTCTTCTCTCTCCTCCCTTCCCAACCACCTCCACTCCCCACCTACCCCATTTAAGCCTCTTCCCATTCCCCACAACCCTCATCAATACTCCACCCCTTCCCAAGACCCCCTCCACCAATCCTCTCCTCACCATCCAACCCCCAACTACCCCTCCCACTTTCCCAAGCACCCTTCCCACTACCCCAAGCACCCCTTCCCTTCCCCAACACAACCCCCCCATTCCCAAGACAAAAACTTAACCCCACCCTTAAACCTATTTTCGAATATCCTTTCCCTCTCTCCATTCCAACCAAATTCGCAGCCCCCACTATCACCATCTATTGGACCCTCTTCCAGACCTTATTCTCCACCTCCCACACCTTAGAACACCCCCTCCAAGACCCCCTTACAACCAGGGGTCACTCCCACACTCATCTACCCCCTTCCTCTTCTTCTTTCTTGGTCATTGGAAGCTACTTCGAAGTTGCAGTTTACTGTCCAGAGGTTACAGATGAACCAGCAACTTGCAGCGATGACCACGACTTCCTCCGAACTAGTTTTAAGACCCAAGAGCCATCGTCGGAAGCGTCTACCAGTCTCCTTCACAACAGAAGTGGTTTCATCTTCTTCCGATCTCCGAGCCATCCAGGAGGTCCATTCTGCCACAACTGTGCAGTTCTGCCTCGGCTGAGGACCTGAGCCAGATTAGAAGCTCTGCCACGACGAACCCCGAAGGAATCAGTCCACGCGTTCTTCTTCAAAGTTCTTCATCGCCCAGTCTACTTCCAGAATCAAGAAACAGAACTTCATTCGGCATTCTTGATCCAGAGTTCTCATTTTTCTCCCTCAGCTACGCAGATCTGCTACTCATAGTCTGCACCGACCAGTCGCCATTGTTCTCCATCGCCTAGTCTTCTCCGACATCGGTTGGCTTCCCCGTCAGTTTTGCTGTGAAGAGGACCTGTCCACCGTTCCAACGACTCTAACGGTGCTCGATTCCGAGTTCGGGAGCTGTCGGGGCATCCTCTGCAACCTGCTGTTGGAAACCAGGAGCTAGCTCTGCAGAGATCCTGATCCAGAGAGAAAGCTTCACGAGATCTTCTGAAAAGTTCTTCCTCTCCCTGTCTACTTTCAGAACCAAGAAGCGGAACTCCGTTCGGCATCTTGCAGCAGAAGTTACCAATTTTCTTCCTCAGGCGTTCGACTCTGCTTTCCACTATCTTCATAGAGCACTCATCACTTTTCTGAGTCCTCTGATCTTCACCGGCATCTTTTGGCATCCCTGTTTGTTCTGCTGTAAAGAGGACTCACCCATGGTTCCAACGGTTCTAACGGCAACTGATTCGGAGTTCAGGAACGGTCGGGGCAGCCGCGTCTTCCTACTGTTGATAGTCTGTTGCAGACAGTCTGAGATTCAGAAACCCTGTTCGTACTCCCGCCCAGGCCGCCAGCGCCCCCTGAAGAAATTGTCAAAATTCAGAGACAGTACTGTTCCAGATACGAAGAGATCCCCACTGGTCTCACCCTCAGCGAAATTCCAGAGAGAGTTCTGCGGCCTCCACGCCCTCTGTCTGTCAGCTATTACAGAGAGAAGGCTGATTCGGTGTCATCACTTCTTCATCACTCTTAGCACTAGTTTCCCCTCCCCGCTTGGCTGACTGAAGGCCCCTCCCTGTGTGGAGATAGTGTTTGGATGTAACTATCATCTTCCCTTCCCCACGATCCCCCCCTTGCATGGGGTGTAGTGTTGTAATAGCTTAAACAGGTCAAGCTACCCCAGCGCGGCGTGTGGGGAACCCACGCTTCCCCGCTCGCCCTCGTCTCCGAGCAGGACCGATTTCTTCAAACCGGTCGAGTGAGTGCTCCAAAACTTTGCTCTAATTCATGCTTGTTCTTTCAATATTAGTTCATAAACTCCGCTGGCCGTGACGAGAGCCCGATCCTTAAGCTCATTGCTATAAGTGATCATCGTGGGAAGAGAGTGGAACCCGTGCCCTTTGGTACTTCGTCGGACCCTTGATTTGGGCAGCCATACCCTTGGGGAATCAAACCTTGGCCTTGCTGGCCCTCTACCAGCAAGGGCCCAGCCCACACAACCTCCTTTTGGCATTGCCAAGTTACCCCCGGGTCTTAGTGAGCATCGGGTGAGCGGTTGCCATTATCGGTCCGTTTTGAATGCTTAATTGTGCTTGCTTGTTGAGTCCTAGGTTGTGTCACATCACATTGCCTTTGCTGGCCCTTGTTCTTCTTTTGCTTGATCTTCCTTTGTTTCCAAAAATTCTCCATTTGCACCTTGATCCCTGTCATCATTAGATTTTTCAAACAACTCAGTTGCTTCAGCAAAAATGACATGACGTGTAACACCCTCAAATATAGTTAAGTTGTACTCTATATCACTGAGGCGCCTTTTGAAGTATCGGCTCAGTTCTTGAAAAGAACTCCGAAGTTAAGCGTGCTTAATGGGGAGTAGTACTGGGATGAGTGACCTCCCGGGAAGTCCTCCATTCTGGAGCCGATCACTGTTAGAAAGGGATAAAATCGTGAGGCCAGTAGGCCAAAGCGGACAATACCTCGACGGTATAGTGTACGGGGCGTGACAGAATGGTATCAGAGCCATATCCCATCCAGAAGTGTGGGAACTAAGTGCCATGCAGGGTAAAGTGCTACATAGTGGAAGCCACCTCTTGAGCCTGTAGGGGCCGCCTCTAGAGTCTTACCTGCCTGGGGGTTTGATTGCGTGCTATATGTGCCCAGCGACGAGGACGTTGCCTATATAAGAGGGGTAGATTGTAACACCCTCAAATATAGCTAAGTTGTACTCTATATCACCGAGACATCTTTTAAAGTATCGGCTCAGTTCTTGAAAAGAACTCTGAAGTTAAGCGTGCTTAATGGGGAGTAGTACTGTGATGGGTGACCTCCCGGGAAGTCCCCCATTCTGGAGCCGATCACCCTTAGAAAGGGATAAAACCGTGAGGCCGGTAGGCCAAAGCGGATAATACCTCGACGGTATAGAGTATGTGCCCCAGTCGAAAGTGTGGGAACTAAGTGCCATGCAGGGCAAAGTGCTACATAGTGGCAGCCACCTCTTGAGCCTGTAGGGGCCACCTCTAGAGTCCTACCTGCCTAGGGGTTTGATTGCGTGCTATATGTGCCTAGCGACGAGGACATCACCTATATAAGAGAGGTAGATTGTAACACCCTTAAATATAACTAAGTTGTACTCTATATCATTGAGACATCTTTTGAAGTATCGGCTCAGTTCTTGAAAAGAACTTCAAAGTTAAGCGTGCTTAATGGGGAGTAGTATTGGGATGGGTGACCTCCTGGGAAGTCCCCCATTCTGGAGCCGATCACTGCTAGAAATGGATAAAACCGTGAGACCGGTAGGCCAAAGCAGACAATACCTTGATAGTATAGAGTACGGGGTGTGACATGAGGTGTTTCTTTTACAGTCTGATCCGATCACTGTTAGAAAGGGATAAAACCATGAGACCAGTAGGCCAAAGCGGACATTACCTTGACAATATAGAGTACGGGGCGTGACATGAGGTGTTTCTTTTACAGTCTGATTTTTAGAATTAAAAGCCATATATGCTCTAGAATTGTCCGAGAAGCCTAGAAAGATGCCAATGTCACTCTTAGCTTCAAATTTATCAAGATCCATTTTGTCATTATTATGAATGTAGCATTTTGATCCGAAAACTCTAAAGTAAGCTAAGTTGGGACTCTTACCATTGAGTAGCTCATAAGGGGTTTTCTTATGCTTGAGTTTTACCATGGCTCGGTTGATAATATAGGATGTTGTGCTTGCCGCCTCTGCCCAAAATCTCCTTAGTAGTTGGCTTTCTACCAGCATGGTTCGAGCTATCTCCATTATAGTCCAGTTCTTTCTCTCCACAACTCCATTTTATTCGGGTGTCCTAGGAGAGAAAAACTTGTGAGTCAGGCCCTCTTCCCTGCAGAAATCAATAAATGATGAGTTGTCAAACTCTCCTCCATGATCTGATAAAATAGTGTAGATTCTAAACTCACCCTCCTGCTTTACTTTTCTGAAGAAATTCTTAAATTCAGAGAAAGCATCATTCTTGTGAGCTAAAAAGAAAATCCAAGTAAAGCGAGTAAAGTCATCAACTATAACATAACCAAATCTCTTGCCACTCAAGCTGGCTGCCCTAGTTGGGCCAAATAAATCCATATGAAGCAATTCAATAGGCATTGATGACATGGGTTTAGTTATGAGTTTGAATGATTTTCTAGTTTGTTTTCCTTAGGTGCATGCTTGACAAGTTTTGATGCTCTGGTTAAATGACAATTTAGGTAAGCCCTTAACCATATCATGGTTGACAAGATTGTGCCATACATGATAACTTACATGCCCTAGTTTTCTATGCCACATCCATCCACTCTCAGTTTGATTGGCAGTTAAGCACAAGTTTTTATTAAACGACTCATCTAAGTCTACCATGTAAACATTATTCCCTCTATGACCCAAGAACTTGACTTCATCAGAACCGACTTCAAATATTTGACATTTATTAGTATCAAATAAAACTCTATGACCTCGGTCACACAACTAGCTGATGCTCAAGAGATTGTGCTGCAAACCCTCAACTAGCATAACATTTTCAATGGAGTTTTTAGAGTTCTTACCTACTATTCCTGATGTAATTATTTTTCCCTTATCTTTTCCTAAACTTCACCTATCCGGACTCTTTCTTGACTATCTGATTGAATTTCCTTTTGTCTCCTATCATGTGCCTCAAGTAGCCACTGTCTAGGTACCATCAATTGTGTTCGGCTGCCAGGCATTCCTGCAATCACAATTCAAGCAAAAAGTTTTGGAACCCAAGCAAATTCGGGTCCCCTGTCACTATTCACTTCATGCAACAAGGATTTAGGAATCTAGATTTGTCTGACAATTTTAGTATTTGTGTTGGACTGGTGTTGTGTACTCAGGTTTTCTAACCTATCATAGGTGTTTCAATTAGTCCTGTTGCGATTGTTCCAGTAACTGCCCCTGTTGAACCGAGATATGTGATTGATTCTTTTATTTTTATTATTGTGTCCACCCCTATAGGATTGTGCATAAGAAAAGAATTCTCTATTCCTGTGTGAGTGCACACAGAAATTATTGCCCCATCGAGGTCTATTTGACCCCTAGTGGTCAGGGAAGTACTTTCCTTGTTTACCAATGTTTGGTTTTTGATTAGATTGAACAGCTCTGTTTGCTACCTTGTACACAGGATGAGAGTGGGTCTGTTGAGTTGGTCGAGTGGCTAGTTTCTAGATGGTCGGCATCTATCGACTGATTGTAGCCTCGTTGTAACTCTATGAAGTTGATCCCACCCTAGAATATTGAGGCGTGACTAGTTTTCCTTTAGGTCTTTCAAAATCAAATGACATGGTTTTCAGACCAAATTCTTTCTTGTTTATAGGATTGAATCCTAGACCTTCTTTATTAAAATTCACCTTAGTGCCCAACATTGCATCAAGGGTTTCTTTCCCTTTAGTAAGTCTCTATAAGATAATTTGTTTGTCCTTGAGTTCCGTTTTAACTTTTTCCAAGTTCTGTTGGATTTTGTGATTAACACTTTTTATGGCCTCACATTTTTCCAGATTCAATTGACTCTCTCTCTCTGATTGTCTTGAATTTTTTATTTGAGTTCATCTATTTGTTTTTAAAGACTTTCCTTCGCTGATCTAAGATGTTCAAGTTCAATTTTCAATTCTTTTGAATCCTCAATTTGTTTTTTAAGATCTTCATTTTCAACTGTTAGACATTCCAATTTATCTTTAATAGAATGGTCATGAACAAGGTTATTGATTTTCCTTTTAAACTATTTGTTTTCTTTTCTAAAATTCTCGTATTTCTCAAGTAAATCAGCATAGGCATCTTCCCAATCTTCAATTGAAAAATTATCAAAATGGAAAGTTACCTCCTCATCATGGTCATCAGCCATCAGACATACCCTATCTTCATCTTCTTCAGTCGAGGAACTCTCATCTTCTTCTTCATCGTCACTCCATGTGCATATCATGGCCTTGGGCTTCTTCTTTCTCTTGGCCTTAATTATTTTCCTCATCAACTCTAGGCATTCTCCACACATATGCCATGGCTTCCTGCATTGATAACAGATAACATGATCTATTTTCTTGGATTGGTCAGTCTTGGCAATTGGAGCTCTACTTACCTGAACAATCTTCCTTTCTTCTGAAATTTACTCTTCCTCCCTCTCAGAAATTTCTTAAACTTTCGGGTGACAAGAGCATGATCATCCACGCTTCCTTCATCTGAATTCTACTCATCGGACTCACTGGACTCAGTAGAACTTTTAGAAACTTTGAGAGCCACAATTTTCTTCATTCCTTTTAAGTCTTCCTCATTTCTTTTCAAATTTAGCTAAGCAATCCTATCAATTCATCAACTAACATAACTGACAAATTCTAGGAATGTTCGATTACTGTGACTTTGGTGTGTCACACAGGAGTGAGTGATCTGAGGATTTTCCTCACTACTTCACTGTCAGAATATTCCTTACCCAGGGACTTTAAGCTGTTGGTAAGTTGGGTTAATCTAGCATACATTTCTGAGATAGATTCGCCAGGTTTCATTTTAAACATTTCATAGTCAGAAATAAGTATATTAGCCTTGGTTGCTCTTACCTCAGAAGTTCCTTCATAGATTAGCTCAAGCTTGCCTCACATCTCTTTTGCTGATCTGCAAGTGGATACTCTAGAGTATTCAGTGGGATGGATAGCGCATTCCATTATGTTCATCACGCTCCATTTCATGGTGGACATTATGATTTGCTCCCTGGTCCAGGTGTCTTCCGCTTCTGGCAGTTGAAATGGACCTCAACTCATAAAGCGCTAGATCTTGTGATCATGTGCTCCAAGAAAGACTTCCATTCTATTTTTCTAATAGCTATAGTTAGAACCATCGAAGAAAGGAGGTCAGTTAATGGAATGTCCTTCAACTACAAAGCTTCGAAGCGCATTGCCCTCAAATCTCCCCTGGTCGTTGGATCACATGATGGGGAACCCGCTCTGATACCAATTGATAGTTGGATGAGTAGATCTAGAAGGGGGGTTGAATAGATCGACTCTAAAAAAATTACTCAGGTGCACAAATCAAAAGAACATGAAAACTTTTTAGGAATTAGATCAAATACTAAATCTGTCCTTCAACAGGACAGCAACAGAATAACTTGTAAGTGTCCGTGAATCGTGCATCAGTAGTGCATTAAACTACCCAAGACCAAAGCGTGTGTGACGTAAAGATATATCGGATGTGTTGAATAAGCAATGAGTGGCGAAGTCAATACTCTATGAGTGGAGGAAGAAGAAGGGGATCAATCACATGAAGAGCAATCCACTACACACTATTTTTAGGTGGTTCGGTTGCAAACCCGCAACCTATGTCCACCCCTCACTAGATTAGTGAGGCTTCATTACTTTCAAGTTACACACACAGACACACACACACACACACACAAACAGATTCCATCCCCAGACAACCGCTGACTTACAACTTGATCTAGAGGAACACTTTCCCCACACCGCTGATGCACAGCTTACATCCAGATTTGATCCCAGAACAGAGTATCGGAAGAACACATACACATAGACAAATCTAAAGTGAGAACATGTAGAAAAAAAGAGAATGAAAACAAAAATGGAAGAAGCACACTGTTGCTCCAAATGAAGATCTGGGAGCTTTTCTGATAAACAATGGTGTTGATCACAGAACCATCAATCAGATCTGATGTAGCAACCCAGATAAAATATAGGAATAAAATTTCCTTAAATAAATAAAGCCTCCAATTAAATAGTCAAAGGGCCCAAATCAATCTTAAAAGCCCAATTGCAAAAACCCTTAACCAACTTTAAAATCATTACACATTCAAAATCCTAAAATATATAATGGGCTTTAACTTACTTATACAAGGGGCCTTGAAAATAAACCACACACATATGGGCCTCCCATACATATATATTGGCAAAATGAACTAATAGCTAATGGGCCTTAAATGCCCATAACCTTTCCTACGCCCAAAGGGAATATAGAGTATATATGCATGTATGTATATAATGGGGTTTGTTTTCAAAACCCAAAGCCGTTTCATGTTCGAAGCTTGCAAGCCTTAGGGTTCTATTCTTAATAGAGAAAGCGGCTGGTGTTTTGGCAGTGGAAAGATATGCATGGGAAAGTTAAAACCTCTTAGGATTCTATACGTAAGAATTCTAAACCCATTAGTAAACTAAAACCTCCAATCCTATATATATATTACCCTCTCTCGATTGAGCTCCGGCTACTGTCGCTGTTGTGTTTGAAGAAGCCTTGCATCGATGTCTTCCTGCCGTTCTTCCTGCCACTGCGGTTGTGTTGCTACAGACGCTGCAGTTCATCTTCTTCCTTGCCGTAGTTGTGGTGCAGTTGTCTACTACCGCTGCATCGTCTCATCCTCCGGCTGTCATACGTGAAGAAGAGAACCTATTGTTGTTTCTTCTTCCGTTGATCCTACTACTGCAGTTGTTGATCTTCTACTGTAGTTGCTGCCATTGGCTCATCTGCTATCTCCTACCGCTGAACGGGAAGAGAGAAGCCTACTGCTTCTTATTCTTCTTCTGCCGTTGCCGTGAGAGCGGTTGTTGCTACAGTGCTCTTATTTCTCCTCTGTTCTTCACGTTCTGACATCCAAATCAGCCAAAGAGGTAGGTGTTCTCAAGAAACGAAGCCCAACATGATAATCAAAAGTAAAATCATGCATATAAGTCATGTAGCATTGATTCCATGACTTCTGTTTGAGTTTTATGAAGTTCGACTGAGTTTCTGTAAATAACGACCAGGTCAAGGGTGCTTATTGAATGAACACCCGCGCAGGCAGTCGCAAATTTCCTAAAATTGCGACAGTGGCCAGGGTGCTGTTTAATGAGCGACCTTGGCCCAGCCGCTAATTCTTTTAGTGTATTTAATAAATACCACATGCTTAAATTGTAATATCTATGAAACCTAGCGTTAAAATTCTTGCATGAGCATGTTTCTAGATTCCTGATAATTTTCTCTATCTATCCATATCTTTACTTTCCTGATTATGTAAATTCAAAGTATATGATCAGTGCTATGTGTCTAGGAATGTACCTACCCGATGTGTAGCATCAAACAAAGAATGAACGACTGTCACCGAGTCGCCTATTAATTATTGAGCACCCTTCCAAAAAGGATATGTTTGTAAAAGAATAAATAAAATAGAAAATGAATGAAAATCTTGAAACTACGACAAAGTAGTAGATGTTATTTAGAGATTGAGTGCCCTCTTACAAGGTCGCTAATTATAATGAAATTTATTGATTTTTGGAAATTAGTAGAATTAACGTCCGTGCAAAGTGTCGTTAATTCTTATTATTTTCTTAAAATTTTTATTAAATATAAGATCGAGAGACCTTTCGGACAATCGCTATTTTTGTAAGTAGCGACCTCTGATCAAGCGCCAATTTTTCTCTCTCAATTTTATCGCATTTTCTGGCCCACATCGCGGGTTACTTGGTACTCTCATCTCACATCCGTAGATGGAGTCCCTGTTTTATTTCTATCGATTACACACTCAATTCTTGGTGATGATTGGACCGTCCGCGGATATTCCTTCCTTCACTAGTACTTTCTTCATTGAGACCTCCGTAAGCTTACGCTAGCCTTGGATTCCCTCAAGGCAGCCGAGTAAGTTGTACCCTAAAAACTCTGGAACCCTTACTTGTCACGTCACTCTAAAGAAACGTGACGATTTAGCCCTCAAAGAGCGATGTTCCTGGCCTCTTTTGAGAAGTCTGTCTCTATCAGTAATTAGCGACCATGCCTTGGGCGCCAAACGGAATTGGCGATCTGGCCAGTGGCGCTATTTCACTGATTTAGCGACCTGAACCTGGACACTATTTCATCGAGCCTGTACTGTTCACAAGAATTAACGACCACATAGTGGGTGCCATTTCTGTAATTGGTGGCAACTGAGTGGATGCTAATTACCCACTTTTATGACATGTCTTGGTTTTTCATGTGGTTTAACGATGTGTCATACTTGTTCAAGTTCTGCCCATTAAACTCCTTCATTCGTGAGAATCTACCTTATCATCCTACAATGGTTTATTCCTTTGGAACTCTATATTAGCTATAACTATAGTGGATGTCTAAAAATATACATGACTCAATGCTTGTGCATATAGGGCCCGATCTGGTCCTGCGAGGAGCACCCGAAAGTACTGTGCCCATGGGAGCTGATTGATCACGGTGTGGCAATGCACCGAAGTGCATGACTAGCTTGATTTATGGCATTCCACAAACTCTATAGTGCTAGACTTGACATGACTTGCGTGTCCCGAAATGGGTATTTACTTGCTTGATATTATAATAGCCAATTCACAAGACCTGACCTATTTTTTCATGCTTGACAAATCTTGTTATACTTCACATAGTTATCACGAAATCTTGCTAGTTCGTCCATAGTATCTCTTGACACTCTACTCTCACTTTTATCTTGCGTACATGCATCATTACACTTGCATAGTTCATGTAACATGTAATTTACTTGAAGCACGCTTGATCTTGAGATATAATTCCTACTGAGCATTCGCTCACCCTAGTTTTTCCCTAATTTCAGGTAATTCCTATGATGAGACTCATTCGGATGGGGACGGACATGAGTGAAGAGCATAGAGCCGTTCCAACCATTGGAGTTGTTATCTAGTCATGTCTTTTCTATTTTCTTGAGTCAATTATTGTACTTTTCCTTTTATTGAGTCTAGTCATCAATAGATTATGTAATGGTCATACTGTTGGATGTTGGTGCTATTAATGGAATAAAGGATTTGGTTTATTATCTTTACTTTTGCGCAGTCTGTCTATAAGGTTGAATTCCTTATGCTCTGATTGGCATGATTGATCTAAACTCATCACGCATACCGGGTTCCTTCCGCGCTTTGGGCATAACAGTTTTTGTGATATTAGAGCCTAGGATATTCAATTCCTAGGAAACCAAATCCAAGGATAGGTTTACACCTTCACCCGGTGAGATTGGGTAGAGCCATGGGTTAAGTTAACTTAGGGACTTAGACCCTTGGAGTAATCATATATTAATATAGTTACCTAAATCTTGTAGGATCATGGCCATCGAACGTGCTTAGTGGCGCGACATGCAACATACCGTTCAAGGCCTTACCCAAGCGTTGCACGAAGTAGCGCAAGGTGGAGCAAATCGTGGAGCGGGAAATCTCCACCGTAGTTTTCATAATGTGAACCCACCAAAGTTCATTGGCTTGACCGACCCAGACGATGCCGGACACTAGATTAAGGAGATCGAGCGTATATTCCGTGTCATGCAATGCACGGACGAAGAAAAAGTCTTACTAGCAACCTTCCAACTAGAGTGGGATGCTCGCTTCTGGTGGGAGTTAGTAGAAGTTACATTGCCTCGTGGCCACATCACGTGGGGCGAGTTCGTAGAATACTTCAATAACAAATATTTCTCGGACCGGATACTAGAGAAGAAAGCCGTAGAATTTGCCGTGCTCAAGCAACGAGCTCTATCTGTGGCCGAATATGAGGCAAAATTATCTTGTCTGTCAAGGTATGCACCGCATCTAGTGCATACTGAGAAGATGAAGGCTCGAAGATTCCTCAACGGACTTAGGCCGTAGTATATAACTCAGCTAGCGCCGATGGACATTCAAGTCTACTCGGAGATGATAAGGCACGCACAACTGCTAGAAGATGCCATGGAGCTGTCCGATTGGATCCGTGAGAAGGACAAGAAGGAGCATGTCACAAGCTCCGGTACTTTCAAACCTACTTTCAACAAAAAGAGGTCTAGCAATGGAGGAGAGTTCTCCCAAGAGAAGAAGCTTAAGAAGAATAACAAACCCTTCTCTATCACTACCACACCTTCCAAAGAGGTGTGTAAGCATTGCAAAAAGACCGGCAATAAGGCCGAGGAATGCTCGAGGAGACTTGAAGCATGTCTCCGATGCGGGAGCCGTGATCATCGGATTCCCGACTGTCCTTTATTAAATGAACAAGCTAATGAAGAGACGCGCCCAGCCAAGAAGCAAGCCCGTCTCCAAGCACTTCAAGAGGCGGAGCAAGATGAAGGTGCACTTGTGGAAGGTACATTAAAGATTTGTTCTAAGACTGCTCATGTCTTGTTTGATATCGACGCGACTCATTCTTTTGTTTCCAAGAGATTTACTAATCCATTACCTATGGAACCGAAGTGGATAGATCTAGTTATTTAAACTCCTCTCGGAAACGAATCCGAGATCTCACACCATTATCTAAATTGTGAAGATATGGTGAAAGGGAAAAATCTACCTGCCGACTTGATATGCTTAGATATGGATGGGTATGATGTCATACTAGGAGCTGATTGGCTATCCACACATAAGGCAATGATCGATTGCCGAAATGGCAAGGTAACTTTTAAGGAGTTCCCGGAACTTGTCTACACTAGTCCTCGGAGTCGAAGCAAGTCACCCCTTATTTTGGCCCTCCGAGTTAGTAAGCTCTTAAGAAAAGGATGTATGGATTTCATAGCTTTTATGACCACCATGAAAGTTAAGGAGTCTAAGATAGAAGACATCCAAGTGGTTCGGGAGTTTCCCGACGTATTCTTAGAAGACTTGCCCGGATTACCCCCACAAAGAGAAGTGGCTTTCACCATCGACCTTGTCCCTGGTGTTGGTACGATTTCTAAGGCACCTTATAGGATGTCCCCAGCCGAGCTTAAAGAGTTGAAGGAACAATTGATGGAGCTCTTGAAGAAAGGATTCATCAGGCCGAGTACTTCCCCGTGGGGAGCGCCTGTACTATTTGTAAAGAAGAAGGATGGATTGATGAGACTCTGCATCGACTATCGACAGTTGAACCACCTTACCATCAAGAACAAGTATCTACTGTCAAGGATCGATGAATTATTTGATCAGATTTCTGGAGCCAAGTATTTCTCGAAGATTGATCTCAGGTCGGGATATCGCCAATTAAGGATCAAGGATGAGGATATTCACAAAATGGTGTTCCAAAGCAGGTATGGGCATTATGAATTTACGGTTATGCCTTTTGGACTAACGAATGCCCCTGCAGCCTTTATGCAGTTGATGAACAGCATATTCAAGTCTCATCTAGATCAATTCGTAGTGGTCTTTATTGATGATATATTAATTTATTCAAAGACCGAAGAAGAACATGAAGAGCATTTGAGGATTTCATTGTAAATATTAAGGAAGAATCAACTCTATGCCAAGCTTAGCAAATGTGACTTCTGGCTCGAGGAAGTATCTTTCTTAGGGCATGTGATCTCGAAGGATGGAATTTATGTGGATCCGTTAAAAGTCGAGGCTATGAAGAATTGGAAAATACCTACAAATGCAACTGAAATCCGAAGCTTCTTAGGTCTAGCTGGCTATTACAGGTGATTCATCAAGAACTTATCCAAGATCGCCGTTCCTCTTACTAGGCTGACCCGTAAAGAGATTCCTTATAAGTGGGACACGGACTGCGAGAAACGTTTTCAGGGTTTGAAGGATCATCTGACAACTGCCCCAGTCTTGGCATTACCAACTGAAGGAGAGAAGTTCGAGGTATATACCGATGCATCTGGCATTGGCCTCGGATGTGTGTTAATGCAACAAGGGAGAGTCATTGCTTACTCTTCCCGACAATTAAAGAAGCATGAGGAGAACTACCCGGTGCATGACTTAGAGTTGGCCATGGTAGTATTTGCTTTGAAGATCTGGAGACACTATCTCTATGGAGAGTAGTTTACCATGTACTTCGATCACAAGAGTCTCAAGTATCCATTTTCTCAAAAAGAATTGAATATGAGACAAAGGCATTGGCTAGAGTATCTCAAGAACTTCGCCTTCACAATACAATATCATCCCAAAAAAGGGTAACCCCGTCGCTGATGCCCTTAGTCGAAAGCCGAGAGCGCTATTGGCCAACTGTATGGTCCAAGAGTGGAAGATGCTGGAGCAATTCACCAAGCTTAATATAAGCATGGATAAGGAGAAAGGGTGTATTACTCTATCACCCATGAGGATATAACCGGATCTACTTCGCAAAATTAAAGGACTTCAAGATGATGACCCGGTGCTGGTAGAAATAAAAGGTAAGCTAGAAGAACAATGTCACGTCCCGACGCGGAATATCGGAACGCAGCAGTTATATACATTCATGATAAACAGAGCAATAATGACATTTAAAAGACAAAAAATGCAATAGAAAAGGAATTAATCCAAAAGAACCAACTTCTTTAAAAATAGGAAAAATAATAATGTTTCCACACCTACACTTCCTTAAGTCACGACTCAATAAAGAGAAAATTACAACTCGATTCGACTGGTTGAAATGACAACATAACTATACGACTAACACTACTCAGGTTCACGTCGGCCAGGGTTCACTCCGGTATTTACTCTTGCCCATCCCCATCTGTTTGCGTTTCATCACCAGAACTACCTGAAAAGAGGGGAAAACTGGATGAGCGAACGCTCAGTAGGCAATGGCAGGCAAGTTTAAATAGTTAACCAAGTTAAATAAAAGTTTACGCATGCGAACTAATACGATAAACAAGTTAACATAAGAACTGATGGAATGAAGCTAATAGATTGAATTGAATCGAGATATATCAACTTCCAAGAAAATTGACCGATTAAACACGCAAGCAAGTCATATCGAGACAAATTCCATGTAGGAATCTGAAAATGTATAGAGAAAAGAGATGAATATCATAGACACACGCTAGTCATGCACTCGGTGCAATGCCTCACCATGTCATTACAACTCCCCGAGACACTAGTACTTTTCGGGCGCTCTTCCCAGGATTAGACCGGGCCCTTATGATGTGTTGGCATTGATTTGGCGGATCCGAGATCCCAAGTAATATCTAGACATTCATTGGAATCAGCCAAGAATTCCAAGGTCAAGCTATATGACTTAATCTCTAAGATTAAGTAAGGTTTCAGTAATAGAATGGAAATCCATAAGCCCATCTTGGCTCAACTTTACCAGAACATACATGAAACACGTAAAACAAGCTTCGGGCTGAGTTTCGGTTAAACCTGGGCCGCAACAAGACGAAACGGTCTAACATGGACCGCTATAGGTGATATCGGGCCAAAAAGGACTAGACCCGAAAATCAGGAATAAAACGGTCCTAGAGGGGCCGTTAACAGTTGAAAATGGTCCACAAGGGGCCGCCCACCACGAGAAGGTCCCTGGGCCATAGCAAAGGTAAATGGTCACTCACTGGCTGCCCCATCCTAAAACGGTCCATGGACGGCCGCTAGAAGGATGAACACAGTCGAATGACAACCGTAACCAATCTGGGCCCAGCAAGATTGAATCAGTCGACCCAAAGGGCTCCCAACCCGCCCAAGACATGATGGAATTGAACCAGGGTCCAGCCCACCCTCTCAAGTCAAGCGAGAGGCTATTTGATCAATTTAGACATTGCTAGGTCGATGAAAATAAGGAAGACGACCAGTAGAACCTGGCTCATGGCCAGTAAGAAAATGATCATGACTGGACCGCTTAAGTCACTACACGGTCTAGCCCAGGGCCACCTTTAAGTCAAGAAAGACCCAAATTCCAGGCTGTAAAATAGACAATTCGATCGAGTAATTGGTGCTGATCTTGAAGGTATAACCTGCCCGACGTCCTAGTGGGAATCCCAGGCTCGCGGGGTCTTACGGAGGTCTCATAATGGAGGTCCTAATCAGACGGAAGGAATATCCGGCGGATAGTCCCCACCATTATAAGATTAAAGGTTAATGAAGCATCGAAAAATGGTCGATAATCGATCAGCCAGTACCACCGAAGTGGAGTGACTATCAAACAATCCTAATTAATTTCCACATTGTGACATTTTGCTACAAGTTTCAATTTTAGCACCAAAAACACGTAGTATGATGGAATGAAAGAGAAATTAACCATGCATATAGTTAAACAAGTTCATATATTCCATAATTTACCATTTTTTGTGGGTGGGTTTCTATCCTACACATGCCATCTTAGCCATGATAATCAACTTAATCAAAACATACAATCAATGAATCAACGACTCTAAACGGTCTAGGGAGGACCGCTAACATAGGCTAGCAGTCTATCGAAGAACCGCTTAGGGCGACGATCTACAAGGCTGGTAAAAAGGGGAAAACGGTCTATCGAGCGATCACTGGATGTCTCAAACGGTCAATCGTTCGACAGCTTGGGACCCTGGCTGTTCCTGTTACGACCGATAACAGGTCGACACACCCGGTCTCTGGCGATCAACGATAGACTCTAATTGCAGGAAGAAATTCATGACGTACAATGCATAACATTTGGGCAAAATAGAACTGCTGGAAAGAGCATAAAAGTTCGCATGATGAAGCATGTTTTAATTTGGATTTAGCCCGCTAGATAGCCTACGATCAGATCACATGTGTAACTAAGCATGGAAGGAACCCTAGTTTGACATGCTCCTACTAAAACCCGTCATACGATCTCAATACAAGATGAAATTTGGGGCTTTTACTATGGATCGAACGATGACTTAGAGACACTTCCAATGGTATATTTTATATTGGGCTTGGACTACGATTGCCTACCTTAATCAAGGAAGAAGATAGGACCACGACTATCGCGCTCGCACCGGGAACACTCCAAACCTCGCCGAATCCTCTCCTGCTCGAGCTCCCCGTCGGCTGCAGCTAGCAAACGTCGATGCAAGGAGATCTTAGGGTTCGTTTTATAGAACTACTCGATCCTAAATGGATCAATTCGAAGGGATAGAGTCCACGCACAAAACCGTGCGTGAAACTCGCGGTTGACCACGTCGCGCCGCTTAGCACCCCAAAATTCAAAGTTTAGGGTTAGGTTTTGGCGAGAAAAGAGAGGGTTATTGGACTATCAGCCAAGACGGATCTAATGGGCTTGATTTGGGCTCAAATGATCGTGATTTGGGCTCTAATTTGGAAAATTAAGGTCTAGATACTCTAAGGTCCATTTTTTAGCCTTAAAACGTTATTTCAGTGTGGTTAAAAATTAAATTAGGGTTTTTCTCAGAAGACAATTAGTCTAAATGTTTCATCCTCTACTTGATTATAGTTTTTCTAGAATTTTATGAATTAATTGAATTTTAGCCAAAAAGGGATTCCAATTAAATAAGACAAAAAGTATTGAATAATTAGAAATCTTGTTTAAATAAATTCTCGGGAGTGCTACACCCTCCCCCACTTTAAGAAATTTGGTCCTCCAAATTCACTGCACTCATTGAAATGGGGAAGGTACGATAACTGTCCTTGGAATAAATCAGGGTATTGCTTTCGGATAGCATCTTCAGATTCCCAAGTAGCTTCTTCGGTCCCTCGTCGGCTCTATTGAACTTTGACCATAGGTATAGAACGATTCCTGAGTTGTTGCTCCTTCCGATCCAAAATCTTTATGGACTTTTCCTCATAAGTCAAATCTTCTTTCATTTCCAAATCCGCATGTTGAATGATGTGAGTGGGGTCATAAATATATTTCCGCAACATAGATACGTGAAAAACATTATGTACTCCAGATAACTGAGGTGGTAAAGCTAATCTCTAAGCAACTTCTCCAATTCTCTCTAAAATTTTGAAAGGGCCAACGTATCTCGGACTTAGCTTGCCACGGATGCCAAACCTTCGAATTCCTCTCATTGGCGAAACCTTCAAGAATACATGCTCGCCCACCTGAAACTCCAAGGCTCTTCTTCTGCTATCAGCATAACTTTTCTACCCTGATTGTGCCACTTGTAGATGATCCCGGATAATACGGATGTTCTTGGATGATTCTAAAATGAGATCCGGTCCCAGCCATTACTTCTCCCCAACCTCATCCCAACACAATGGTGATCGGCAACTTCTCCCATAAAGAGCCTCAAACGGAGCCATCTCGATACTGGACTGGTAACTGTTATTGTAGGTGAACTCAATCAAAGCCAAGTGCTCCAGCTAACTACCTCCAAAATCAATCATGCAAGCTCTTAGCATATCTTCAACAATCTGGTTAGTTCTTTCCTTCTGCCCGTCTGTCTGAGGATAAAAGGCAGTGCTGAAACTCAGACGGGTTCCCAAGGACTCTTGCAGTCCTTTCCAAAAATGCGAAGTAAACTGGGGGTCTCTATCTTGTTGACACCCGTTTTTTACCGATGAATCGAATCAGTTCCTGCGTCTCAGTTATTGATGTCCCGAACAGTCAATCACATGAAAGATTATTCCTCTGGCAGTATTTTGGGCTCTTCCCAGCGAAGACGGCCTCCCTCCCTCTCATTGGATTTAACGGTCTGTTATGAACCGTGTTTCTCAATATAACGGTCCCCACTTGGCCGTTGTGTTCCGCTGCCCCGGGTTATTTGTATCTCGTGATACGCTTTTTTATAGCGGCTCAATGAAAACCGTTATAGTCAATATAGCGGTCGTCCATGGGCCGTCATTATTTGCCGACAAGAAAAGGGTTCAGAGGCCCGACAGTCGGTCATAGCCACGTGCTTCACGAAAAGTTGTTTGTCTGGGTGTTGACTCCTCTTTAAGTATAACGGTTTTCGAGGACCGTCATGTATATTGAACGGTCCCTCCAAGACCGTCATATATGTTTGGCGGCCTTCGTAGGACCGTCATTTTTAAGGCCACCCAGATTAGACCCCCGTGATTCCAGGCGGATTAAGAGGAGAATGTCGTTGGTAATATTGACACGATGCTCTCATTTACCGGCCTTTGACCGACCATCATTCCCCTTAACCCCTGATTAAGCTCGAAGCCGTGGGCTCTATATATAGCTCACGGGTTCTGACAGAAAAAAAGAGACGGGGGGGGCCATCACGAAGTGCTGTCGAATTCCATCGCCAAATCTCATACAGCATACGCCCGTTCGTCAGGGAGTGGGGGCCTTCTACATCCCTCGCAGGCCCCCGGTGCAGGGAACTTCACGCTTCGTGTCTTTGTGTTTCCTTCTCTGTTTGCTCACCACACACGCCTTTTCTTCACTGCATCACACATCACATACATCATTTAGTTGGCATTTCTTATCTTTCCTACTGTTTCCGGCGCCCTAAACGGGGTTTCAAAACCTCCAGGTATCGCCGGGCCATGTTCTTCCTTTGCTTTATTTCAATTAGTACACCTACTACACCATCATTTAGCTAATCTCCGTTTATCTGTGTGTTTCACCGTTTGCTTTCAGGTCAGCAACCAAAAGCACGAGGCCCGCACCTTCTGGCCGGCCAGGAGGAGTGGAGGAACGGACCCGCATTCTCCCGTAGCTTCCGAGTCCCGGCGCTTTCACCGGGTGGCGATCACGGTCAACAGCTTCATCTTTCCTCCTGTTGTTTTTTTTATCACTTCAATATTATTTAACTCGAGGAGGAATAACATATCAACATATCTGACACAATGCTTACCGGTACTCCATGCAGTCTTACAACTTCCTTCATATACAGGGCATCCAGAACATCAACTATCCACTTTGACTTAATGGGTAAGAAATGAGCGGACTTAGTCAATCTATCAATGATGACCCATATTGCATCAAATCCACCACGAGTCTTGGGTAGACCCATGATAAAATCCATACCGACACTTTCCCACTTCCATTGTGGTATGTCGAGCGGCTTTAACTTCCCTGCGGGTCTGAAATGTTCAGCCTTTACTTACTGACATACCAAGCATCTACTCACAAGTTCTGCCACTTCCTTTTTCATACTTGGCCACCAAAAGGTCCTTTTCAAATCCCAGTACATCTTAGTACCTCCAGGGTGAATAGTATACTTGGACCTATGGGCTTCTTCTAAGATCTTACCTTTTACTTCGGCCACATCAGGAACACACGTTCTCCCTCGAAACAATAACCTGCCATCCTCGGCTAACATAAAACCTGGTCTATTCTTCAGACTTTCCTTAATTTCTACCAACATCGGATCATTTCCTTGCAGGGACTTGATTTCCATCAATAATTCTGGACGAAGCTGAAACTGCGCGATCACGACCCGATCCTTGCTAATATTGAGATCTAAACTATCCAATTGTTCCAGTAGTCTCCAGTCTTGCAACATGAGACTTGATAATCTTGCAATCGGCTTACGGCTTAAAGCGTCAGCCACCACATTACCCTTTCCAGGATGGTACTCGATGGAGAAATCGAAATCCTTCAAATACTCAAGCCACCTTCTCTGCCTCATGTTAAGTTCCTTTTGAGAAAACAAGTATTTAAGGCTCTTATGGTCAGAGAACATGGTAAAAGCCTCTCCGTATAAATAGTGCCTCCAAATTTTCAGGGCAAACACTATTGCAGCAAGTTCCAAGTCATGGACCGGATAATTCTCTTCATGCTTCCTCAATTGCCTCGAGGAATAAGCTATAACCCTGCCATTCTGCATGAGCACACAACCCAAGCCAATGCCTGAAGCATCCGTGTAGACCTCGAATCTTCCTTCTCCAGAAGGCAAAGCCAAAGCAGGGGCAGTGGTCAAACAATCCTTCAGAGTTTGGAAACTCTGCTCATAATCTTCCAACCACTCAAACCGATTCTCCTTACTGGTCAATCTAGTCAAGGGTACCGCAATCTTGGAGAAATCTTTAATGAATCTCCGATAGTAACCTGTTAGGCCTTGAAAACTTCTTACTTCAGTGACATTTGTAGGCCTATCCCAATCTATTACTGCCTCCACCTTCGAGGGGTCAATAGAGATTCCTTCCTTAGTGATAATGTGTCCTAGAAAAGACACTTCTTGCATCCAGAAGTCACATTTACTAAACTTGGCATACAGCTGATGATCCTTTAACAATTTCAATGCCACCCTTAAGTGCTCAGCATGCTCCTCTTCACTCTTAGAGTATATCAAAATATCATCAATAAACACTATGACCCACTGATCTAGGTAGGGCCGAAACATATTATTCATCAACTGCATAAAAGCTGCAGGAGCATTCGTCCGTCCAAATGGCATTACTACAAATTCAAAATGCCCGTACCTGCTATGGAAGGTAGTTTTAAAGATATCCTCGTCCTTGATCCGCAGCTGATGGTATCCTGATCGAACATCAATTTTAGAGAAATGTGATGCTCTCGCTATCTAATCGAACAATTCATCTATCCTCGATAATGGATACTTGTTCTTGACAGTAAGCTGGTTCAATTGCCGGTAGTCAATGCACAGTCTCAATGAACCATCATTCTTTCATACGAACAACATGGGGGCTCCCCACGGGGATGTACTAGGGCGAATAAACTCCTTCTCGAGCAACTCCATTAATTACCTCTTTAATTCTCTCAACTCCGCAGGAGACATACGATACGGAGCTTTAGAAACAGGAGACGCGCCAAGAATCAGATCAATAGAAAAGACTACCTCTCTCTCTAGCGGAAGTCATGGCAAATCCTCCGGAAAGACATATGGAAAATCCCGGACAATAGGGATATCCTTAATCTCAGACTCCTTCTTATTAGTTAAAGAAACTAAGGCTAGAAAAGCCTGACATCCTTTCTTCATCAACTTCTCAGCTCGAAGAGCCGAAATGAGCGGCACGGACTTAGAGTGCCTTACCCCAACAAAAACAAGTTCGGGGTGACCATAAAAAGACACGGAGCTAGTTCTATAATGAACACTGGCCTCATTTCTAGCCAACCAATCAGATCCTAGGATTACATCATAATCCTTCATTGCCATACAAACCAAATCAGCTGGCATATTCTGCTCATTAATCAGGATCTTACTAGAAGGGTAGTAATATTTGATTGCTGAACCCGAGCCAATAGGAGTTGAAATTTCCAATTGAGAATTCATTAATACTAGTTTCACAGTTAAGGATTTAGCAAAAGTATGAGAAATAAAGGAATGTGTTGCTCTGGTATCAAATAGAACAAATGCTGGCTTATCAGAGACAATAAGTGTACCTTCAACAAGTCCACCTTCCTTAGTGGATTCAATCTCAGTTTCCTGTAGGGCTTGAAGCTTACCCTGCCACTTCTGGCCTCCTTGCTACTTATTCAGAGTAGCTTGGTCTGACAAGAGGGGACACTCGGGAATACGATGGTCCCGGCTTCCGTAATGTAAACAGGCGCCTAGCTTGCGCCAACACTCCTCCATCTTGTGACCTGGCCGGCCACAAAACTTGCAAATGGTCTTAGACTGGGTAGCCGAACCTGCCTTCTTATCATCGTTCCTTGACTTCTTATCCTGTGAGAAACTTGACCCGCCATTGGGCCTCTTCTTGCCATTATTGGGTTTGAAATTCCCAGAACTAGTGGTCTGCTCTTTCTTAGGGTTCTTTCCTCGGATCCTCTCAGTCATCTCTAATGTATCTTCAAAAACTTGAGCTTTTCTCACCATCTCTACATAGGTCTGAATTTCCAAAGGTGCTAACTGGTTAATATAATGGAGCTTCAACCCGTTCATAAAACGCTTGGCCTTCATCTTCTCGGTGGATATCAAGTGCTTTGCATATCGGGATAGTCTGGCAAACTGAGCTTCATATTCTTTAACTGACAAGTTCCTCTGTTTCAGAGCAGCGATTTCTACCGCCTTCTTCTCTTGGACGCGATCTGAAAAGTACTTTCTATTAAAATGTTCCTTGATATCATCCCACGTTGCACGCCTATTTCCGAGCGATGCTTCTACAGCCTCCCACCAAGCGCGTGCATCGCGTTCCAGCTAAAAAGTTGCCAAAAGAACTTGATCTTGGTTGTTGTACTGCATTACTCTAAAAATCCATTCTATCTCCTTCAGCCAGTTCTCGACTTCATCGGGATCCGCCGATCCACCAAAAAGCGGGGGATTTAGGCCTCGAAAATTCCGGTGGAGATCACCGGCTCCATGATGTGCTGCTCCGCCCTAGGCCACCTGTTGGAGGGCCTGAGGCAAGACTTGCACCGTACTTTGTATATCCCTCCACTGCGCACGTTCTGCCGCCATCGAAATATACTCCTACATACGTATAGGAAAATTAATTAAAAATAGTTTAGCGAGAGTCTTTTAGAGTTTATTAGTTAACTCAACCCAAAGTCTCTATCCAATCTCACAGGGTTAGATCTTTAGACTTTAACAAGGCTACAGGTTCTATGACATCACTTACAAACCTAGGAACTTAAAACCTAGGCTCTGATACCACAAAACTATCACGCCCAGACGTGAAATATCGGAACGCAGCAGTTATATACATTCATGATAAACAGAGCAATAACGACATTTAAAAGATAAAAAATGCAATAGAAAAGGAATTAATCCAAAAGAACCAACTTCTTTAAAAATAAGAAAAATAATAATGTTTCCACACCTACACTTCCTTAAGTCACGACTCAATAAAGAGAAAATTACAACTCGATTCGACTAGTTGAATTGACAACATAACTATACGACTAACACTACTCAGGTTCACGCCGGCCAGGGTTCACTCCGGTCTTTACTCTTGTCCATCCCCATCCGTTTGCGTTTCAACACCAGAACTACCTGAAAAGAGGGGAAAAACTGGGTGAGTGAACGCTTAGTAGGTAATAGAAGACAAGTTTAGGTAGTTAACCAAGTTAAATAACTATTTACACATGCGTACTAATACGATAAACAAGTTAACATAAGAACTGATGGAATGAAGCTAATTGATTGAATTGAATCGAGATATATCAACTTCCAAGAAAATTGACCGATTAAACACGCAAGCAAGTCATATCGAAACAAATTCCATGTAGGAATCTGAAAATGTATAGAGAAAAGAGATGAATGTCATAGACACATGCTAGTCATGCACTCGGTGCAATACCTCACCATGTCAATACAACTCCCCGGGACACTAGTACTTTTCGGGCGCTCTTCCCAGGACCAGACCGGGCCCTTATGATGCGTTGGCATTGATTTTATGGATCCGAGATCCCAAGTAATATCTAGACATTCATTGGAATCGGCCAAGAATTCCAAGGTCAAGCTATATGACTTAATCTCTAAGATTAAGTAAGGTTTCAGTAATAGAATGGAAATCGATAAGCCCATCTTGGCTCAACTTTACCAGAACATACATGAAACACATAAAACAAGCTTCAGGCTAAGTTGCGGTTAAACCTGGGCCGCAACAAGACAAAACGGTCTAACATGGACCGCTATAGGTGATATCGGGCCAAAAAGGACTAGACCCAAAAATCAGGAATAAAACGGTCCTAGAAGGGCCGTTAATAGTTGAAAATAGTCCACAAGGGGCCACCCACCACGAGAAGGTCCCTGGGCCATAGCAAAGGTAAACGGTCACTCACTGGGCCACCCCATCCTAAAACGGTCCATGGACGGCTGCTAGAAGGATGAACACGGTCCAATAACAACCGTAACCAATCTGGGCCCAGCAAGATTGAATCAGTCGACCCAAAGGGCTCCCAACCCGCCCAAGACATGATGGAACTGAACCAGGGTTCTGCCCACCCTCTCATGTCAAGCCAGAGGCTATTTGATCAATTTAGACATTGCTAGGTCGATGAAAATAAGGAAGACGACCAGTAGAACCTGGCTCATGGCCAGTAAGAAAATGATCATGACTGGACCACTTAAGTCACTACACGGTCTAGCCCAGGGCCACCTTTAAGTCAAGAAAGACCCAAATTCCAGGCTGTAAAATAGACAATTCGATCGAGTAATTGGTGCTGATCTTGAAAGTAAAACCTACCCGACATCCTAGTGGTAATCCCAGGCTCGCGGGGTCTTACGGAGGTCTCATAATGGAGGTCCTAATCAGACGAAAGGAATATCCGGCGGATAGTCCCCACCATTATAAGATTAAAGGTTAATGAAGCATCGAAAAATGGTCGATGATCGGTCAGCCAGTACCACCGGAGTGGAGTGACTGTCAAACAATCCTAATTAATTTCCACATTGTGACATTTTGCTACAAGTTTCAATTTTAGCACCAAAAACACGTAGTATGATGGAATGAAAGAGAAATTAACCATGCATATAGTTAAACAAGATCATATATTCCATAATTTACCAATTTTTGTGGGTGGGTTTCTATCCTACACATGCCATCTTAGCCATGATAATCAACTTAATCAAAACATACAATCAATGAATCAACGACTTTAAACGGCATAGGGAAGACCGCTAACATAGGCTAGCGGTCTATCGAAGAACCGCTTAGGGCGACGATCTACAGGGCTGGTAAACAAGGGAAAATGGTCTGTCGAGCGACCGCTGGATGTCTCAAACGGACAATCGTTCGACCGGTTGGGACCCTGGCAGTTCCTGTTACGACCACTTACAGGTCGACACACCCGGTCTCCGGCGATCAACGATAGACTCTAATTGCAAGAAGAAATTCACGACGTACAATGCATAACATTTGGGCAAAATAGAACTGCTGGAAAGAGCATAAAATTTCGCATGATGAGGCACGTTTTAATTTGAATTTAGCCCGCTAGATAGCCTACGATCAGATCACATGTGTAACTAAGCATGGAAGGAACCCTAGTTTGACATGCTCCTACTAAAACCCGTCATACGATCTCAATACAAGATGAAATTTGGAGCGTTTACTATGGATCGAACGAGGACTTAGAGACGCTTCCAATGGTATATTTTATATTGGGTTTGGACTACGATTGCCTACCTTAATCAAGGAAGAAGAAGGGACCACGACTATCGCGCTCGCACCGGGAACACTCCAAACCTCGCCGAATCCTCTCCTGCTCGAGCTCCCCGTCGGCTGCAGCTACCAAACGTCGATGCAAGGAGATCTTAGGGTTCATTTTATAGAACTACTCGATCCTAAATGGATCAATTCGAAGGGATAGAGTCCACGCACAAAACCGTGCGCGAAACTTGTAGTTGACCACGTCACGCCGCTTATCACCCCAAAATTCAAAGTTTCGGGTTAGGGTTTTGGCGAGAAAAGAGAGGGTTATTGGACTATCAGCCAAAACGGATCTAATGGGCTTGATTTGGGCTCAAATGATCGTGATTTGGGCTCTAATTTGGCAAATTAAGGTCTAGATACTCTAAGGTCCATTTTTTAGCCTTAAACCCTTATTTCGGCATGGTTTAAAATTAAATTAGGGTTTTTCCCAGAAGATAATTAGTCTAAATGTTTCATCCTTTACTTAATTATAATTTTTATAGAATTTTATGAATTAATTGAATTTTAGCCAAAAAGGGATTCCAATTAAATAAGACAAAAATTATCGAATAATTAGAAATCTTGTTTAAATAAATTCTCGGGGGTGCTACAAATAACTTGATTTCAAGCAAGTATCTGATGGAAGATTATTGTTCCGATAAAGGACTTGTGTTCGGATTGGCCAGAATTGAAGAAGAAAATTTTTGAAGAAGTTCACCGATCAAGGTACACAATACATCCCAGATCAACCAAGATGTACCTAGACTTGAAACGGACCTTTTGCTGGCCTAACATGAAAAGGGAGGTAGCAGAATTTGTTTCTCACTGTCTCACGTGCCAACAAGTCAAGGTGGAACACCAAAAGCCTGCTGGTAAGCTACATCCTCTAGACATTCCCAAGTGGAAGTGGGAGGATATCGGCATGGACTTCATTATGGGTCTGTCTAAATCTAAAGGTGGACATGATGGAATATGGGTTGTTATAGATCGGTTGACTAAGTCGGTACACTTCTTGCCTATAAAGAGCTGATGGTTGGTTGATGTCCTAGCCGCCTTGTACATCAAAGAACTCGTTAGACAGCATGGAGTTCTCGTTTCGATTGTGTCTGACCGAGACCCGCGCTTCACTTCTCATTTCTGAAAGGGTTTACAACATTCGTTGGGGATAAGACTCAACTTTAGTACAGCTTTTCATCCTCAAATAGATGGTCAGACCGAGAGAACAAATCAAGTAGTAGAGGACATGTTACGAGCTTGTATTATTGATTTTGGTGGAAGCTGGCATGATCATCTACCCCTGGTCGAGTTTGCATATAACAATAGTTACCAGGCAAGTATCCAAAAGGCACCATTCGAGGCATTGTACGGAAGGAGTTGCCGCTCACCACTATGCTGGGACGAAGTTGGAGAAAAGCAACTACTAGGCCCGGACTTGGTAAGAGACACCACTGAAAAGATTCAACTCATTAGAGAAAGACTCAAGATGGCTCAGTCTAGACAAAAGACTTACACCGATACTAGAAGGAGAGACCTCGAGTTCCAAGTCGGAGACCATGTCTTTCTTAAGGTTTCCCCAGGATGAGATATTAAAAGATTTGGTGTTAAGGGCAAGCTTACACCAAGGTATATCGGTCCCTTCGAAGTGCTAGAAAGAGTTGGCGAGGTTGCCTATCGGATCGCCTTGTCTCCGCAACTATCTGAAGTACACAATGTATTTCATATTTCTATGGTCAAGAAGTATGTTCATGATCCGTCTCACGTAATAGAGCATGACAACCTGGTGATACAAAAGGTTCTCACATATGAACAAAATCCTTTGAAGATCCTTGATCGCGAGGTTCGCGCACTAAGAAATAAGACGATCCCTATGGTGAAGATCAAATGGAACAAGAATCTCGAGCAAGAAGCCACATGGGAGACCGAAGAATCGATGAAGAGGAGATTTTCAAATTTATTTCAAGATCGTAAGTATTCTGCACCCTCCACGTCTATATAGAATTGAATTTGGGGACCAAATTCTTTTAAGTTGGGGAGGGTATAGCAACCTGGATAAAATATAGGAATAAAATTTCTCTAAATAAATAAAGTCTCCAATTAAATAGTCAAAGGGCCCAAATCAATCTTAAAAGCCCAATTGCAAAAACCCTTAATCAACTTTAAAATCATTACACATTCAAAAGCCTAAAATATATAATGGGCTTTAACTTACTTATACAACCGGCCTTGAAAATAAAGCACACACATATGGGCCTCCCATACATATATATTGGCTAAAAGAACTAATAGGCCTTAAATGCTCATAACCTTTCCTACGTCCAAAGGGAATATATACATATATGTGTATAATGGGGTTTGTTTTCAAAACCCAAAGTTGTTTCACGTTTGAAGCTTGCATGCCTTAGGGTTCTATTCTTAATAGAGAAAGTGAATGGTGTTTTGACAGTGGAAAGATATGCATGGGAAAGTTAAAACCTATTAGGATTCTGTACGTAGAAATTCTAAACCCATTAGTAAACTAAAACCTCCAATCCTATATATATATATATGACCCTCTCTCGATCGAGCTCTGGCTACTACCGCTTCTACGTTCGAAGAAGCCTTGCATCGACGTCTTCCTGCCGTTCTTCCTGCCGTTGCGGTTGTGTTGCTGTAGATTACTACAGACGCTACAATTCGTCTTCTTCCTTGACGTAGTTGCGGTGCAGTTGTCTACTGTCGCTGCATCATCTCATCCTCCGGCTGTCATACGTGAAGAAGAGAACCTGCTGTTGTTTCTTCTTTCATTGATCCTGCTACTACAGTTGTCGATCTGCTACTGCAGTTGCTACCGTTGGCTCATCTGCTGTCACCTACCGCTAAACAGGAAGAGAGAAGCCTGATGCTTCTTATTCTTCTTCTGCCGTTGCCGTGAGAGCGGTTGTTGCTGTAGTGATCTTATTTCTCTTCTCCGTTCTTCACGTTTTGACATCAAAATCAACCAAAGAGGTAGGTGTTCTCAAGAAACGAAGCCCAACATGATAATCATAAGTAAAATCATGCATATAGGTCGTATAGCATTGATTTCATAACTTCTGTTTGAGTTTTATGAAGTTCGACTGAGTTTCTGTAAATAACGACCAGGTCAAGGGTGCTTATTGAATGAACGCCCGCGCGAGCAGTCGCAAATTTCCTGAAATTGCGACAGTGGCCAGGGCGTAGTTTAATGAGCGATCTTGGCCTAGTCGCTCATTCTTTTAGTGTATTTAATAAATACCACATGCTTAAAATTTAATATCTATGAAACCTAGTGTTAAAATTCTTGCATGAGCATGTTTCTAGATTCCTGATATTTTTCTCTGTCTATCCCTGTCTTTACTTTTCTGATTATTTAAATTCAAAGTATATGAACAGTGCTATGTGTCTAGGAATGTACCTGCCCTATGCGTAGCATCAAACAAAGAATGAACGACTATCACCCAGTCGCCTATTAATTATTGAGCGCCCTTCCAAAAATGTAGCAACCCTGGTAAAATAAAAGGAAGATTTCAAGAAAGATTAAGTAAGTAAATGATAAGAACCAAAATGAATAAATAATAAGTCAAATGTAAATAACGCCTCTCAACAAGGCGTGATTTAAATAAGTAACGCCTTCACCTGAGGCGTTAATTCAAAAAGTGACGCCTATACCAAAGGGCGTCAAATTTCAAAACGTCCGAAACGAATAAAAGGAAAGGGAAAGAAATGCCCTCTTCTTGGACGCGAATTACAAAAGAAACGGCATAGGTAAAGACGTCAATTAGAATTAACGCCCTAACCTAAGGCGTTAATTTCATTTGTGTTTCGTTCGAACCAGGAGACTATCCAGGGTAAGTTTTAGGATTGCTACGTGTTCGATTGATTACGGTAAGGACTCTATCAAGGAAACTAGAGTTCTAATCAAATTCTAACCCTAAGGGATTCCTGAAACCCTATAAATACCCCTTTCAGTCGAACCTATTAGCTATTTTGGTCAAAGGCGTTCTGTTGCTGTCTCGTGCGTGAAGAACAAGTTTGTTCTTCTTCCTCTGCCTTCGGTTATGGATATGGAGAATATTAATGTTCTTCATCTTCTTCTTCTGTAGGTTGCCTGCAGCAAGTAGTAACTCTCTTGTCTAGTTGAAAAACGTGGATTCTTCATCAACATCCTCTTCTTCTGTGTATAGGGGGAAGAAAAACTATTGATTTCTCTGCGTACCGAAGCCTAGAAGTCTTCTTTTGTTCTCATCTATATCATCCCCACTGCCTCTGTGTGCTGCTGGGAGCGTAGGTTGTTGTTTATCAAGGCTCTGTTTCGGACAGAGCGTCGTTTCTCTACAAATTCTTCACGAACCATCACCTAGATCATCATCAGGTAGGTTTTCTCAAGGATTGTAGCCCAAACTAGCATACAAATTTATGATAAAATCATCTGTAATTCATGCATATAGTTTTATTGCGTTTTAGAAGTTCTCTGTGAATTTTGGAAAGAGGCGACCCATGTCAGGGCGCTAATTCATGTTTTGACGCCCGAACTAAGAGTCGTCAATTTTAAGGAAATTAATAAACACACCCGTTTAAAATTTAATATCTATGAGACCTGTAGTTAAATCTAATGCATGATCATATACCTTGAATCTTGCTATTTTTCTTGTCCAGTTCATATATGTGGTTCCTGCAAATTATTTATCATGAAAAACCTTTACTGTTCATATTCCTGGAAACCAAAGAGAATTAACGACCCCCAGTAGGTCGTCTTTTATGAAAGTGATGCCCCTGGCTAAGGCGCGTTTAATCAAAATTACAGAATAAAGAAAATTTCAGCAAAATAGAAATTTATAATGGACGACGGTTACAGAAGTCGTCAAATTTAAAATAACGACCCAGTGAAGGGCGTTAATTTAATAAGTAGTGACTTATGTTAAGGCGCTAATTTCCTGTGTAATTATTTTATACTGTTTACTGTTAACCGAGGGTTTTATATAAATATATATGTATATATCGGCACTATATTCCCATTCCGTGAATATAGTCCCATGTTCTACGATGTTTTATCGATTACCCACTAACTCTCGGTGACATACAAGCCCTCCATTAGACATTCCGTTCCTTTGGACTGGCAAGTTAGTCATTGGGACCTCTGTAAGTCTCCTCGTAGCCTTGGATTCCCTCAAGGCCGACCGAGCGGGTTGTACCATAAAAACCCTTTACACTATTTTGCCATGTCACTCTATAGAAACATGGTATACCGGTCCTCATGATATGCTATGTGTATATCATGAGAATATATTCTTAATGGGATGTGAAAATCATGCCATTATTATGATGTTCTTGTGGACCTCAATTCTATATCAAATGACATGACCATCTATATATGGACACTTAATTGTCATGGTACCCAATTAGGGAACCAATTCCACCCAGTTTTATCGATACTCGTGATTGTACCGTTATTATCGACCCTCTATATCAAGTTCAATTTTTGAACTCTATTCTCTCAAGGTCTATCTTGAATATCCACAAGCTTTTCCTTGAAATTCCATATTGGCTATACATAAAGTGGATGTCAAAAAAAAACATGATCAATGCCTGCGCATATAGGGCCCGATCTGGTCCTGGGAGGAGCACCCGAAAGTACTAGTGCCCATGGGAGTTGTAATGATCACGGTGTCTAGCATTGCACCGAAGTACTTTTTCTCTTGATCTTTGGCCTTCTACACACTCTCTCTCTTTCTCGCGTGCGTGACTTGATTTGCGTGACTTTACTAGCGTGGCCCGACACGGGCAAAGTACTTGCGTGAAATAGCCAATAATCTATACAGTCTATCATGAATATCTCTTGTTTAAGACTCGCTTGGAAGTTTTGCACGACGTGTTATTCTATGGTTAGTTTTATTTGCTCAGTTATTTCTACATGCATATTGCATTTACATGTGAAAAATTATAATTACTTAAACCCATTGCTAGTTCTTGAGATATAATTTCCTACTGAGCGTTCGCTCACTCAGTGTTTCCCTACTTTTCAGGTAAGTCTGACGACGAGACTCAATCGGACAGGGAAGGTCAAGAGTGAAAGAGATTAGAGCTTCTCAAAGCGTCAACTAGTCTTGTCTTTTCTATATTTTCTTGAGTCAATTTTGTACTTTTTTTTATTAAGTTTAGCATTTTCAAGGGATTGTAATAGAAATACTTTTGTGAAGGAATAAAAGGATTGGGTTATCTTTACTCTTGTGCATCTCTGATTTGGTGTCGAATACACTAATACTCTGATTGACATGATCGATATAAACTCGTCACGCGTCTCCGGGTATCTTCCGCGCTCGGGGCGTGACAGTTTTTGTGGTATCAGAGCCTAGGGTATTCAATTCCTAGGAAACCCAAGTCCAAGGATAAGTCTGAACCTTTAACCAGAGAGATTGGGTAGAACCAAGGGTTAAAGTCAACATAGAATTAAAAGCCTTTTAACGCAATCACATACTAATATAGCTATTGTAATTATAGGACAATGGCTGCCGAACGTGCTCAATGGCGCAACATGCAACGCACTCTTCAAGGCATGACCCAGGCACTTCAACAAGTGGCACAAGGAGGTGCACATCGTGGAGCAGGAAATCACCACCAAAGCTTCAAGAACATGAACCCTCCTAAGTTCATGGGATCCACTGATCCAGATGATGCCGAGCACTGGATCCGAGAGACGGAACGTATTTTTAGAGTCATGCAATGTTCGGACCAAGAGAAGGTCCTGTTAGCCACATTTCAACTAGAAAGAGACGCCTGATGCTGGTGGGAGTCGGTAGAAGCCACATTAGATCAAGGACAAGTTACTTGGGAGGAGTTTGTTGAACATTTCAACAATAAATATTTCTCCGATCGAGTTCAAGAGAAGAAAGCCGCTGAATTCGCCGCACTTAAGCAACGATCTTTGTCGGTGGCTGAATATGAAGCGCAGTTCTCAAGGCTGTCTCGGTATGCTAAACACTTAGTTAGTACTGAGAAGATGAAAGCTTGAAGATTCCTTAATGGGCTCAGGCCCCAATATATCACACAACTGGCACAGATGGACATACAAGTCTATTCGGAGATGGTTCGACGAGCCCAATTGCTAGAAGATGCCACGGAACTATCTGATAGGATCCGTGGGAAAGACAAGAAGGAGAATGTTACTAGCTCCGGCACCTTCAAACCCAATTTCAAGAAGAGGCCAAGTAATGGAGGTACTCCCTCCCAGGAGCAAAAGTTCAAGAAGACCAAACCTTTCTCCATCACCACTACACCTTCTAAGGTGGTATGTAAGCACTGTGATAAGGCCGGGCACAAGGCCGAAGAATGTTGGAGGAAACTTGGAGCGTGTCTCCGTTGTGGGAGCCGTGATCATCGGATTCCCGACTGTCCCCTACTCAATGATCAAGCCGGTGACGGAAAGCGCCCGGTGAAAAAGAATGCTCGTCTCCAAGCTATTAAGGAGGCGGAATAAGACGAAGGCGGACTAGTAGAAGGTACACTGAAAGTTTGTTCCAAGTCTGCACATGTCTTATTTGATACGGGTGCATCACATTCTTTTATTTCCAAGAAGTTTGCTGACCCACTACCTATGGAACCGGAATGAATGAAAATATTTTTATCTACTCCTCTCGGAAACGAAACCGATATTACTCACCATTATCAAAACTGTGAAGTCTTGGTAAAAGGAAGAAATCTTCCTATCAACCTCATATGTTTAGACCTAAAGGAATATGATGTCATATTGGGAGCAGACTGGTTATCTAGGTATCAGGCAACTGTGGATTGCCGTAATAGCAAAGTTACTTTCAAGGACTTTCCAGAACTAGTCTATTCTAGCCCTAAGAGTCGGAGCAAGTCACCTCTTATTTCGGCTCTCCGAGCTAGCAAGCTAATAAGGAAAGGATGTGTCTCTTTCCTTGCATTTGTCACCATTAAGGAGACTAAGGAGTCTAAGCTAGAAGACATCCCAGTTGTGCAAGAATTCCCGAACGTATTTCTGGAAAATTTGCCTGGATTACCTCCACAAAGAGAAGTGGCCTTCACCATCGACTTGGTCCCTGGTGCTGGACCAGTTTCTAAGGCACCATATAGGATGTCCCCTGCCGAACTCAAGGAGCTGAAGGAGCAATTGATGAAACTTCTCAAGAATGGATTTATTAGACCAAGCACTTCCCCGTGGGGAGCACCTGTGCTATTTGTAAAGAAGAAAGATGGATCCATGAGGTTATGCATCGACTATCGACAGTTGAATCATCTCACTATCAAGAACAAGTATCCACTGTCGAGAATCGATGAGTTATTTGATCAAATATCTGGATCCATGTATTTTTCGAAGATTGATCTCAGGTCAGGATATCACCAACTAAGGATCAAAGATGAGGACATTTATAAGACCGCGTTCAGAAGCAGGTATGGGTATTATGAATTTGTTGTTATGCCTTTTGGACTAACAAATGCCCCTGCTGCCTTTATGCAATTGATGAATAGTATATTCAGGCCTCATCTAGATCAATTCATAGTGGTTTTCATTGATGATATACTGATCTATTCAAAGACCAAGGAAGAGCACGAGGAGTATTTGAGAATAGCATTACAAATATTGAGGATGAATCAGTTATATGCAAAGCTCAGCAAATGTGAATTTTGGTTAGGAGAAGTAGCTTTCTTGGGGCATGTTATATCAAAAGATGGTTTATCCATAGATCCATCAAAGGTTGAAGCTGTAAGGAATTGGGAAAGACCGACCAATGCTAGCGAGATCCGTAGTTTCTTAGGTCTTGCGGGCTACTATCGGTGATTCATCAAGTATTTCTCCAAGATAGCCGTACCACTCACTAGGTTAACTCGCAAGGAGATACGTTATGAATGGAGTGAGGAATGTGAAAGAAGCTTCCAAGCTCTCAAAGATCATCTAACTACTACCCCGGTTTTAGCTTTACCAATTGAAGGCGAGAGATTCGAAATATACACTGATTCATCTGGCATTAGCCTCGGATGTGTTTTAATGCAACAAGAGAAGGTTATAGCCTACTCTTCTCGCCAATTGAAGAAGCACGAGGAAGACTACCCAGTTCACGATTTAGAATTGGCTGCGGTAGTATTTGCACTGAAGATATGGAGACATTATCTGTACGGAGTGCAGTTTATTGTATACTCTGACCATAAAAGTCTTAAGTATCTCTTCTCTCAGAAGGAATTGAATATGAGGCAAAGACGTTGGCTAGAATATCTTAAGGACTTCGACTTCACTATATAATATCATCCTGGAAGGGTAATCCTGTAGCCGATGCCCTCAGTCGAAAGCCGAGAGCACTATTAGCCAATTGTATGATTCGGGAGTGGAAGTTACTAGAATAATTCTCTAAACTTAATATAAGCATGGACAAGGACAGTAGGCGTGTCACCTTATCCCATATGAGCATACATCCAGACTTGCTATCCGAAATACAAGGACTTCAAGGTAGTGACCCCGTACTAGTGGAAATCAAGGGCAAAATGGAAGAACAACCTGATTTCCAATTAGCACCAGATGGAAGATTGATGATCAGAAATAAAACATGTATACCGAATTGCCAAGAGCTAAAGAAGAAAATCTTAGATGAAGTTCACAGATCAAGGTACACGATTCATCCAGGATCAACTAAGATGTACCAAGATTTGAAAAGGACCTTTTGGTGGCCCAATATGAAAAGGGAAATAGCGGATTTTGTGTCTCGCTGTCTCACATGTCAACAAGTCAAGACAGAACACCAAAAGCCTGCCGGTAAGCTACATCCTCTAGATATTCCCAAGTGGAAGTGGGAGGATATCGGTATGGACTTCATTATGGCTCTGTCCAAATCAAAGGGAGGATATGACGGAATATGGGTTATCATCGACCGATTGACCAAATCGGCACACTTCTTGCCAATCAAGAGTCGATGGTCAGTTGATGTTCTTGCTGCATTATACCTTAAAGAGATAGTCAGGTTACATGGAGTACCTGTCTCAATCGTGTCTGACAGAGACCCCCGTTTTACTTCTCACTTTTGGAAGGGTTTACAACATTCACTAGGGACGAGACTTAACTTTAGTACAGCTTTTCATCCTCAAACGGATGGTCAGACCGAGAGAACTAATCAGGTGGTTGAAGATATGCTCAGAGCTTGCATCATTGATTTTGGTGGAAGCTGGTATGATCATTTACCTTTGGTTGAATTTGCATACAATAACAACTACCAGGCAAGTATACGAATGGCACCTTTCGAAGCTTTATACGGAAGGAGTTGCCGATCGCCTTTGTGCTGGGACGAAGTTGGCGAAAAATAACTATTAGGTCCAGAGATGGTAAGGGATACCACTGAAAAGATTCAGTTGATTAGAGAAAGACTTCAAGTTGCTCAGTCTAGACAGAAGGCTTATGCTGATACACGAAGAAGAGATCTCGAATTCCAAGTGGGAGATCACGTATTTCTCAAGATATCACCTGGACGTGGAATAAGGAGGTTTGGTGTTAAGGGCAAACTTACACCAAGGTTTATCGGACCTTTTGAGATACTAGAAAGAGTTGGCGAGGTTGCTTACCGCGTCGCTTTACCTCCTCAATTGTCCGTAGTTCATAATGTATTCCACATATCAATGTTGAAGAAATATGTGCATGATCCGTCACATATCATTGATCATGGAGACCTGGTGATTCAAAGGGATCTCACTTATGAAAAAAGGCCCATGAAGATCCTCGATCGCGAGGTACGAACATTAAGGAACAAAATTATTCCCATGGTTAAGGTACAATGGAGTAAATGTTCAGAACACGAAGCCACATGGGAGACCTAGGAGTCTATGAGGAAACGATTCCCAGACTTATTCTAAAAAGGTATATATTCTACACTCTCCACATATATATATATGCGATTGAATTTGGGGACCAAATTCTTTTAAGTGGGGGAGGGTGTAGCAACCGTGGTAAAATAAAAGGAAGATTTCAAGAAAGATTAAGTAAGTAAATGATAAGAACCAAAATGAATAAATAATAAGTCAAAATGTAAATAACGCCTCTCAACAAGGCGCGATTTAAATAAGTAATGCCTTCACCTGAGGCGTTAATTCAAAAAGTGACGCCTATACCAAAGGGCGACAAATTTCAAAACGTCCAAAACGAATAAAAGGGAAGGGAAAGAAACGCCCTATTCTTGGGCGCGAATTACAAAAGAAATGGCACAGGTAAAGACGTCAATTAGAATTAACACCCTAACCTAAGGTATTAATTTCACTTATGTTTCGTTCGAACCAGGAGACTATCCAGGGTAAGTTTTAGGATTGGTACATGTTCGATTGATTATGGTAAGGACTATATCAAAGAAACTAGAGTTCTAATCAAATTCTAACCCTAAGGGATTCCTGAAACCCTATAAATACCCCTTTCAGTTGAACCTATTAGCTATTTTGGTCAAAGGCATTCTGTTGCTGTCTCGTGCGTAAAAAACAGGTTTGTTCTTCTTCCTCTGCCTTCGGTTATGGATATGGAGAATATTAATGTTCTTCATCTTCTTCTTATGTAGGTTGCCTGCAGCAAGTAGTAACTCTCTTGTCTAGTTGAAGAACGTGGGCTCTTCATCAACATCCTCTTCTTCTGTGTACAGGGGGAAGAAAAACTATTGATTTCTCTGCGTACCGAAGCCTAGAAGTCTTCTTTTGTTCTCATCTATATCATCCCCACTGCCTCTGTGTGCTGCTGGGAGCGTAGGTTGTTGTTTATCAAGGCTCTGTTTCGGACAGAGCGTCGTTTCTCTACAAATTCTTCACGAACCATCACCTAGATCATCATCAGGTAGGTTTTCTCAAGGATTGTAGCCCAAGCTAGCATAAAAGTTTATGATAAAATCATTTGTAATTCATGCATATAGTCTTATTGCGTTTTAGAAGTTCTCTGTGAATTTTGGAAAGAGGCGACCCATGTCAGGGCGCTAATTCATGTTTTGACGCCCGAACTAAGAGTCGTCAATTTTAAGGAAATTAATAAACACACCCGTTTAAAATTTAATATCTATGAGACCTGTAGTTAAATCTAATGCATGATCATATACCTTGAATCCTGCTATTTTTCTTGTCCAGTTCATATATGTGGTTCCTGCAAATTATTTATCATGGAAAACCTTTACTGTTCATATTCCTGGAAACCAAAGAGAATTAACGACCCCCAGTAGGTCGTCTTTTATGAAAGTGATGCCCCTGGCTAAGGCGCGTTTAATCAAAATTACAGAATAAAGAAAATTTCAGCAAAATAGAAATTTATAATGGACGACGGTTACAGAAGTCGTCAAAATTTAAAATAACGACCCCGTGAAGGGTGTTAATTTAATAAGTAGTGACTTATGTTAAGGCACTAATTTCATGTGTAATTATTTTATACTGTTTACTGTTAACCGAGGGTTTTATATAAATATATATGTATATATCGGCACTATATTTTCATTCCGTGAATATAGTCCCATGTTCTACGATATTTTATCGATTACCCACTAACTCTCGGTGACATACAAGCCCTCCATTGGATATTCCGTTCCTTTGGACTGGCAAGTTAGTCATTGGGATCTCCGTAAGTCTCCTCGTAGCATTGGATTCTCTCAAGGCCGACCGAGCGGGTTGTACCATAAAAACCCTTTACACTATTTTGCCATGTCAGTCTATAGAAACATGGTATACCGGTCCTCATGATATGCTATGTGTATATCATGAGAATATTCTTAATGGGATGTGGAAATCATGCCATTGTTATGATGTTCTTGTGGACCTCAATTCTATATCAAATGACATGACCATCTATATATGGACACTTAATTGTCATGGTACCCAATTAGGGAACCAATTCCACCCAGTTTTATCGATACTCGTGATTGTACCGTTATTATCGACCCTCTATATTAAGTTCAATTTTTGAACTCTATTCTCTCAAGGTCTATCTTGAATATCCACAAGCTTTTCCTTGAAATTCCATATTGGATATACATAAAGTGGATGTCAAAAAAAAACATGATCAATGCCTGCGCATATAGGGCCCGATCTGGTCCTGGGAGGAGCACCCGAAAGTACTAGTGCCCATGGGAGTTGTAATGATCACGGTGTCTAGCATTGCACTGAAGTACTTTTTCTCTTGATCTTTGGCCTTCCACACAGTCTCTCTCTTTCTCGCGTGCGTGACTTGATTTGCGTGACTTTACTAGCGTGGCCCGACACGGGCAAAGTACTTGCGTGAAATAGCCAATAATCTATAAAGTCTGTCATGAATATCTCTTGTTTAAGACTCGCTTGGAAGTTTTGCACGACGTGTTATTCTATGGTTAGTTTTATTTGCTCAGTTATTTCTACATGCATATAGCATTTACATGTGAAAATTTGTAATTACTTAAACCCATTGCTAGTTCTTGAGATATAATTTCCTACTGAGCGTTCGCTCACTCAGTGTTTCCCTACTTTTCAGGTAAGTCCGACGATGAGACTCAATCGGACAGGGAAGGTCAAGAGTGAAAGAGATTAGAGCTTCTCAAAGCGTCAACTAGTCTTGTCTTTTCTATATTTTCTTGAGTCAATTTTGTACTTTTCTTTTTATTAAGTTTAGCATTTTCAAGGGATTGTAATAGAAATACTTTTGTGAAGGAATAAAAGGATTGTGTTATCTTTACTCTTGCGCATCTCTGATTTGGTGTCGAATACACTAATACTCTGATTGCCATGATCGATATAAACTCATCACGTGTCTCCGGGTATCTTCCGCGCTCGGGGCGTGACAAAAAAGGTGATGTTTGTAAAAGAATAAATAAAATATAAAATGAATAAAAATCCTGAAACTACGACAAAGTAGTACACGTTATTTAGATATTGAGCGCCCTCTTACAAGGTCGCTAATTATAATGAAATTTATTGATTTTTGGAAATTATTAGAATGAACGCCCGTGCAAAGTGTCGTTAATTCTTATTATTTTCTTGAAAATTTTATTAAATATAAGATTGAGGGACCTTTCGGACAACCGCTATTTTTGTAAGTACAACCTCTGATCAAGCGCCAATTCTTCTCTCTCAGTTTTATCATGTTTTCTGGCCCATATCGCGGGTTACTTGGCACTCTCATCTCACATCCATATATGGAGTCCCTGTTTTGTTTATATCAATTACACACTTAATTCTTGGTGATGATTGGACCCTTCGCGAGATATTCCTTCCTTCGGACTAGTACTTTCTTCATTGAGACCTCCGTAAGTCTACGCTAGCCTTGGATTCTCTCAAGGCAACCGAGCAGGTTGTACCCTAAAAACTCTAGAACCCTTACTAGTCACCTCACTCTATAGAAACGTGATACTTTAGCCCTCAAAGAGCACTGTTCTTGGCCTCTTTTGAGAAGTCTTTCTCTGTCAGTAATTTGCGACCATGCCTTGGGCGCCAAATGGAATTGGCGACCTAGCTAGTGGCGCTATTTCACTTATTTAGCAACCTGAACCTGGACACGATTTCATCGAGCCTGTACTGTTCACAAGAATTAATGACCACATAGTGGGCGCCATTTCTGTAATTGGTGGCTACTGAGTGGACGCTAATTACCCACTTTTACGACATGTCTTACTTTTTCATGTGGTTTAACGATGTGTCATACTTGTTCAAGTTCTGCCCATTAAACTCCTTCATTTGTGAGAATCTACCTTATCATCCTACAATGGTTTATTCCTTTGGAACTCTATATTGGCTATAACTATAGTGGATGTCTAAAAATATACATGACTCAGTGCTTGTGCATATAGAGCCCGATCTGGTCCTGCGAGGAGCACCCGAAAGTACTTGTGCCCATGTGAGTTGATTGATTACGGTGCGGCATTGCACCTAAGTGCATGACTAGCTTGATTTATGGCATTCCACAAACTCTATAGTGCTAGACTTGACATGACTTGCGTGTCCCGAAGTGGGTATTTACTTGCTTGATATTATAATAGCCAATTCACAAGACCTGACTTGTTATTTACATGCTTGACAAATCTTGTTATACTTCACATAGTTATCACGAAATCTTGCTAGTTCGTCCATAGTATCTCTTGACACTCTACTCTCACTTTTATCTTGCGTACATGCATCATTACACTTGCATAGTTCATGTAACATGTAATTTACTTAAAGCACGCTTGATCTTGAGATATAATTCCTACTGAGCATTCGCTCACCCTAGTTTTTTTCCCCTATTTTCAGGTAATTCCCATGACGAGACTCATTCGGATGGGGACGGACATGAGTGAAGAGCGTAGAGCCGTTCCAACCATTGGAGTTGTTATCTAGTCATGTCTTTTCTATTTTCTTGAGTCAATTATTGTACTTTTCCTTTTATTGAGTCTAGTCATCAATAGATTATGTAATGGTCATACTGTTGGATGTTGGTGCTATTAATGGAATAAAGGATTTGGTTTATTATCTTTACTTTTGTGCACTCTGTCTATAAGGTCGAATTCTTATGCTCTGATTGACATGATTGATCTAAACTCGTCACGCATACCGGGTTCCTTCCGTGCTCGGGGGGTGACATCTGGAATCCCCTCATGCTGAGTCACGGAGATCTCTCCCTTGAATGCTCTCACAATATCCCTAGTGGCTTCTCTCTCTTATCTCCTTAACTTCTACTGGGCAGCTATCTGCAGTTCTTCAACTCATGGACCTCTAGCTGCTTCAAATTCGAAGGGCACAGTCCCTTTATATAGACCTCCGGGTGGGATAAATCCCCAATTTTAATAATATGAGAATTTGGAATATAAAATTCCCTTGGAGGCTTCCAGAAGGTTGGTATAATATGTCTCTGGAGCTGATCCAATGATTGGAAAGTCAGTTCACGTGTCAAGAGATGGTCAGCTTTAAGTGGCATGTGAGTGTATGGATTGGCATCCATCTGTCGACTGATGCTTTTGACTTGAAAGTTGCTTGGCTTGGATTTGTCGACAAACAATGAGCCTCTTGTTTCTACTTGACAGACATCCCTTCAATCGGGCTAAGTAACTCTAAAGATGTCTATCGACTTGATGGAGACCAAGTTGACTGAGTTTTTCCTCGCACTATATCCTTTCAGTCGAGCTTGAACAACCTTGAAGATATCTGTTGACTTGATGGAGAGCAAGTCATTCTCTAACCTCTGCTAACTATTCCTTTCTTTGAGTCGACACAATATTGAATTTGGCATTCTCTCTTTGTTGCCTCTGTTGACTCTTCTACACATCTGTCGACTCTTCTTCACATCTGTCGACTGAGTTGGATCTTAGTCGATTGATATTTCCTTTCTCTATCAACTCTTTTGTTACTGGTAAACCACTTTCTTCCACCCTCTGTCAATCTTCATCTAGTGTTTATTGTCACACAAAATGACATCTTGAGCTTCCCTTTCTATGTCCTTGTTGTAGACGCCTAATTTTGGACATCCCACAGATCTCCAGTTAGACCGTCATGTGAGTAACGCAGTCGTTTCACTCGGGTTTTCGTTGTTTCATGCTTTAAGTCCAGCCCGAATACTTGTGTGTTCATGGGCCACCCTCACTTAAAGGGGCCAAGGCCCATGGGCTGGGTGGCCAAACCATTGGCCGTCCACCCCCCCTAGGCGTCCTAACCAATGGCCGCCCTTCACCCCCTAGGTGGCCACTGTGTTGGCCGCCTCCCCCAATAGGAGTCCAACACCCTGCCCCCCGCCCTCCATCTTCTTGGAAGGCCACATACCTGGCAGCCCATGACCTTAAACAGCCATCTCCTTGGCCGCCTTTCCTATAACTGTTGGTCAAAGAACGTGGCTCGTTCTCCCGCCACACTCTGCACTAATCCTACCCTGTCGCACACGATCTGTCCCACGTTGTCCGACCCTTCCATGGGGAGGTCATGATGACCAAAAACTCTTTCCTCGAATGAAAAGAGGGGGAATTTTTCTGAGCGGGACTTCGAGGTGGCACTTCCGGGACCTTTCCTTTTGGAGGAGATCTCCTTGGGAGAGGATTGACGTGGTGATCTTTCGAGGGAGCCATTAAGAAGGGATTCTAGAGGCACATTCGGAAGAAAACTCGATGATTGGGAAGACTGGAAGAGCTAGAGCTTCAGAGTATGGAGACGGAGGAGTTGGAGTCGCACTTCGGGGAGTGACCTCCGAGCTCTACCTCCAGGCATTCACGAGGGTGATCCACTCCCGGGTTTGATTTCCTATTTTCCGTGTTTATTGTTTTGCTTCTTGCAAATTTCCCCTTCCCCATTTCCATTCCATTGCATACTAGAATCCTTAGATCCTCATACAGAGGTTTCCATCTTAAAACAAACGGGAAGGCGGGTGTCCGAAAGTCTCGACCACCCCTCCTTCCCACCACCCCCAGGTAATCATGCCACTATCTTATTTCTTTCATATGCCTTTAGAATATGTACTGCACTTCCCAGAACTAATGGCATATCTTCTTGTGTTTTTGTGAGCTTCGATATTGTATACAGGACTTCGGCATCGTGGGACGTAGCAGGGCTCTCCGCCCTTGGCCGGCCGAGGATGGAGAAGAAGGGACCCCACCATCTCCCCGCCTAGAGTTGTTTGTGATCATATTCTCCCTGTGAGGTTCAGGTAATAACCTATGGCGATCACGTTCTTTTATCATTCTAACTTTGTGTGTTGTTGGTGTCTGTGTTGCGGGAAGGAGTGGTACAACGTGAACGCGCATCGTGGATATACACACTTCTCCAGATCACTCACATACCGATTCCAATGCCCACAGAAGGAAAGTGGCGATCACGGCGGGACCTTCTACTGCCTACTATGAGTTCCTGATGCCAGAAGTCCAAGGTTGTTGAAGCTTACGTCTTTTATTTTATGCATTAGTTCAGTATTTGTTTAGGCTCTATTTTCAGAAATTACAGAAGAAGGCCAACTTGTTGGCCGCCTAGCTCCCTGGGCGTCCCACCCAGTGGCCCCCTAGGCCCTTTGTTGAATGGCCAGTAGGCTGGTCGCTTACCAGCCTATCCGGCCTTCGGTCTGGCCGCCACCCCCCACTTCCAAATGGCCAGTATGCTGGCCGGTCTCTCATCTGAACGGTAGTCGACCTGGCCACCCAGGTCCTTGAGTGGCCAAGTATCTGGCTGCCTCCTACACATCTCCTATGATTAGTCCGTAGCTTGTGATTCTCTCTTCTGTTTAGTTTTGTGTGTTGTGTGCGTGACATTCTCTACATGTCTACGCATGGGTGGGCTTAAGAAGAGCCGGCATCACACTTGATAGGAACACCCTCCCATTGGATTTGGACCCTTCACCTGAGGATTCCCACTCGGGTGCAACCGGTTCGGTTCAATCGGGAACCTCCATAAGTCCTCGCGAACCGTGGATTCCCACACGGTCGCCAGACAGGTTGTACCAGTCGAAGACCTGTGTAGTTGACCCTGGGCATTGAGCGAGCTTTCTCTTTAGGTCCTTGGAGAATACTATCACACCACTAGCTTCCTCCTCTGCTCCGAGTGAAAAAAAAGAAAAAGAAATAAAAAATTTTGGGTCGTTGCTTGCGGATAACCTGCTGTGTTTGCTTGCAATACACTCTCCCTCAAATCTTCACTTCTCCTTTCTATACCAAGAGAGTTTGGTTAGGAATGGAGAGAATTTTCACTAACCCGGATTATGAGCAGGAGTTCACTCCCCAATATGAGTCTGGGATTAGGGGCAACCCCCTATTTCAGATGGAGGATAGTCACCCGGCTGCCTTCATAGGCATGTTTTCGACTACGATGAACGAGGCCATCCATGCTGAATCGGCATCTTCCCCAAGTGAACATGATGATGGAAGTCCTAGGGCTCCTACCTTATCTCTACATGAAGATCAAGAGTTGATCAACGTGATATCTCGCTACGCTCCCGAGGATTTGGTCACGATGGCCTCCCGAGGGAAGGCTCCCGCTATCCCATACATGTCCTCCCACTTCACACCTCCCCGGGTCCAAACTCTCTTTCAAGGGTCCACAAGCCAGCCCTCTGGGAAATCCCATTCCAATCTAGCTACCCGATGGCTCCACAAGAGGATTCTCCACCCCCGATTCCACCAACTACGGTCGCCCCATAAAAGGGGATAGACCGCACTATTCAGGCAAGAAATCGAAAGCTACATTCGACAAGCGGTGGCCGAAAGTATGCCAAATTCACGTCCCCACTCGCTAGCCCAATATTGCAAACTTTCTAATGCTTACTTCCCGCCTAGTATCAAGGCTCCTAAGTATAGGAGATATGATGGTACCACCGATCCTCATCATCATCTTTCGGGTTTCCTTATAGATTCCCATCAATGGTTATATGATCGGGTCTTGTTGGTCCATTTATTCCAAAAGTCCCTCGAGGGCGAGGCCCTACATTGGTTCTCCTCCCTACCAGCCGTTGATCTCCTCAACTTTGATAAAGTCTTCGAGCGATTCCTCGCTCACTTTGGTCACATGTCTTCCATCGCTTCTACCTTGTTTGACCTGGTCATGGAGAAGATGAAGCCCGATGAGGACTTCATTAATTTTGCCAATCGCTGGAGGATCATGGCTTCCAGGACAGAAGTTCCTATCCCCGAGTCTCAGGCCGTCACCATGCTAGTAAACAATGCCACTTCTCAGCTTAGGGCCATTCTAATGCCCATCGAGCTCCATACATTCCCTCAACTCTACAACCGAGCTCGAATTATCCAAGCTCAAGTTAAGGACTCCACCTTACCTCCTTTCTTTGAGCCTCGCTTGAAAGGTCAGAAGGCCCCAGCCGTCCCTACCACCGAAGGTGTCATGGTGAATGAACAAGTCAACGCAGTTGGCCCATCCTTTAAGCCCAACAACCGTCAGGTCTCTCACCCCAACTAGGCTTGTTCAAATCAGGGCCAAGGCAACCCGAAGCCATACTCCAATGTCCCTCTGCCTCAGAATTACAATCGCACCAGGCCGACAAGGGCTTCTTATCCTCCATTTCCCGAAACTTTGGGCGACATATTCTTTGCCCTTATGTCTTCTCAGGCGATTCAGCTTCCTTCGTAAAGGGATTGGGTTCACCCCAACGCCGATACCTCTAGGTACTGTCCATATCATCGAGCTCCCGGACATGATATTTTAAATTGCTTCCAATTCCGGGACTGGGTATACGACATGAATGACGAGGGGAGAATTAACTGGTCCGATGTTAAGCTAGCCATTGCTAACCTCAAGAAACCCAATCAGGACCTTGGCATTGTATAGAATCCATTGCCTACTCATCAACCAAACCAGGATCCTTCTAGCTCTAGGCAAAATGAGCAAGTGAATACGGTAATGGGGATGGAACCTCGGGTATCTAGGAGGACGCAGATGTAGAGCATCGAAGGCTTTCCCGGGTGGTATGGGAAATTAGAAATAGAAGCCAATGAACCATGGACAGATATCAACATGTTCAGCTAGGAGCCTCGGTCTTGGAATTTGATTGCACCTCCTAGCCAACCTTCGGTTGCTACTCAAAGTCCTCTTACCTTGGTCAACCCCCCTCAAGCACTTTGTCAAGAATCCTAGGTTCCTTCGAAGGCTCAGTCAGGGCAAGAGCGCCCTTTGGTTCTTCTTAAGCCTCCCCAACCAAAACTGGTCTCTCCTCTTGCTCTTGTCATCCCTGAAGAGGAATCAGCTTCCCTTTCATACATCCTCGAAGCCCCAGCTCCTTTGCAATTAATTCGCCTAAAACCTTTAGAATCGGACAACCGAAAAGAAGCCACGGAGAATGTCACTCTCCGTAACCGTATCATCCCCCCATCCTAGAGTGGTGCGGACACCCGAGCGCATGCGAGACACGAGCTGGCGAGCCACCGGTACCGCACGAGGAGCACGACTCGAGCCGCCTCAGCATCCCTATGGCTCGGAGACAGTCTGGAGGTTCCCCACTGAGTCATAGCATTTATCATATTTTTTGGGGATTTTTATTTGTGTGTAATGTATTTTATTTTCTTTCGTCAGTGTGTAATTTAGATAGTTCGAGGGGCTTATTTGCAAAGTGGGACCCCTGGGCCCCACGGGACCCCAGGGCCCCTCCCATTGATCCACCTCAGCCCATGGGCCCCATGTGGGGTCAGTCAACATGTCAAATGGAGGCATCTAGAAGTTTGAATGGTAAAAGGCACATGGGAGACATGTGGACTTCAAAGTCCAAGGTGGCTAGCTACCATGTCTCCCCTTGCCACCAAAGTCAATAGGGCGCCCCCTTCCCCTTATTTTTTATTTTAATTTTTGTGGAATGGTCACATGCCATCCCAGCCCTCTATCACACACCCCTAGATCCAACGGTGGAGGATGGATTAGATGGGTGACCTATATATGCTTGTATTTTCCCATTTTCATGAATTAATGCCATTTGAATTGGAAAAAAAGCTTGAAGCTCCAGCCTTGGTGCGCCCCCTTCTCCTCTCCCTCTCCCCCTTGAAGCTGTGAAGGCTTCCTTCTGGTGGTGAGACTCCACCCTATCAGTTCCGGTCGCCGCCGCCGCCGCCACGAGCCGCCATCGCACCGCCATTGCCATCAACGGAGTTTTGCCCGCGCAGTACCACAGCAGCTTGTTTGAAATTCACCGGTCTTCCCCGAGCTCATTTGGCTACCAAAGTTGGAGGAGTTGTTCCTGGGATGTTCCTCTCCACCCACAAAAATCAGGCCAGCATTCAGATCACGTTTGCTAATTTTTGATTTTCATCCACTCTTCTATTTCAGTTCTGCCAGAGTTCTGTCCAGGTTCACCTCCGTCCTGTGTTTCATGTCTTAAAGCCCGTTTTTGATTTCTGTTAGTTTGCCCAATTTTACTGGAGATTCCATCCATCCACCCCTTCATCCACAATTTTTCTCAATTTTTGATTCACCCATTTCATATTTTGTAAAATTCATTTTCAGACCCATCTATAGTTCTGTCCACCTGTTCCCAGATCCGACCACCAGTCACCCCAAAAATCATAACAAATCGCCTCACCTCTAAATCAAATTCTAAAAATAGTCCCAGTTCCGTGGTTTGATTTCCTACAACTCCTAAGAAGAGCTCAAGAGTTGAATCGGAGGTTTACTAGGCGGTCAACGGTGGTTCTTAGACAAGTGCCCTGTAGATCTGAGATTTCGGTTACTGTACAATAGGGATTTGTAAATTCATTAAAGTCTAGAACCGACTAGATCCAGTAGATCTCTCTGAGTCTGGATTGAAGCATTTGAAGAGAGCTTTCCAACGATAGCTCATGCGTCCGATCCGACGTCGGGATTGATCGCAGCGGCCGTTTTCACCGGAGCGCGCGCCGGAAAATAGAAATCAAAATCCGTGGGCAGCTAGTTCAACAATTGGGAATCGGGGCCGATCGACCCCCGATCGGTGTTCCCGGCCGACCGCCGTCCGTGGAGGCGCGCCACCAGGGGTCCCCATCACAGTGGGTCCCACCCCCGCAGATCCGGAGGACAGCGCCGTCCGTGGGCCCCGCGGGCCCGTAGAAGCCGCCGTTCGGAAAGCACGAAAACGCGGAGTTCGGCACCGCCGGGCGACATCAAGATGCTGCCCGTCAACCCGAGTTGCGTGATTCCCGGACCCCACATGTGACCTTTTACCTCCCTACGTGGAGTGGGTCGACTTAGTGTATTGCTGTAATCATTGTTAACCGGGAGTCCTGTAATTCAGCCGGGGTTGTCTTCGCCACGCCGGGTGCGTGGAGGTAAAGGTCTCAACTTCTCGGCATTCGCTTGCTAGTTTAGTATATGGTCTTTTTCCGCTGCCCAGAGTGTAGGTACTAGCCCGTGTGTCCATGTCACCGCTGTGAGAGTGAGAGTGACCCGTCCCGCGACTCGACCCGAGTTCGGAAGTTGAGTCGGACTACCCTTGACCTCCGTCGGTTCCTTAACCGCGCACGGTCCGCGCTTTCCCTCGCTTGGGACGACGAGTGAGCTTCCACTTCTGTTAGCGACGTTTCGCCACTAAGAGCTCGTAGTGTCGGGCTTAGTGTCTTCCTGGTGTGTGTTGCTGGTCGTGCCTTCATCTAGAGTCTGAGGGTGGCACCATATAGTGTCGTCTCCCGTGTCCGTCCCGCATCAGTTTGGTATCAGAGCGAGTTGAGTCTAGGGTAGTCATTGCATAAGTCTTGCATGCATCATGGTCTAAGTCGAGTATAGGACCATCATTACTTTCAAAACAAAAAAAAAAGGGTTTTCAAATTGCATTTCACCCAATAGCTCGGTATATTAAAAGGCGTTGCCCGAACACTAGGTTATGCCTATCGGGAAGGTAGCGTACTTGCGCGAGTGATCTTCGGGTCGCTTATCTCCGCCACGTACCGGATATTGGTTAGGTCTAAATGCATCATCTAGTGTGTGTTTGGATTAGTCGGTTTGTCTTGTCTCTTGTCATCATGCCCATCTTGTAGTTCTGAGTTTCCGATGGGCTCCCGGTCGCCCAGGCGATATGACCATTGGCCCACCCATGGGCTTGGTAACCATCCTCTCCGCTTTTGTAGGCTCGAAGCCTCAGATTTTTTTGGCTCCAATGATCCGGGCAACTACCTCAATTGGGAGGCTGCCATGGACACATACTTTGATTGTTATACTATGTTCGAGGCAATGCAATTCTCTTTCGCCAAAGAGCGGCTTCTTCATGAGGCTGCCGAAAAGTGGGACTACATCGAAAGAATGAGAGAGGTTAGGGGGCAATGGCCCATCGAGTCATGGTGGGACATGAAGAGAGAGCTTAGGAAGGTCTACGTGCCCCAACCGGTCACCTCCAACCGGCCCCACCAAATCACTTCCAACCAAGTGAGTCCTAGTCGGAGGTAAAGAGCCCCGCACGTAGATGAGCCAAGACCCACTCCTAGGACGGTTGACTACGGGCGAGTCCACCATGATATCCCTATTCCAACCCACTCCGTTTCCGAACTTATGCAAATGATTTTGGACCGGTTGGATGGGGTGGATAGGACACGTACTCCTAGTGATGTACTCCAACCCGAGCCTAAGGAGGTCATTGCCGGTAGTCTTAACCCGGCCCCATCAACGGAGTCCCCAAGCCCTCTCCCCATCATAGTGGATCCTCTTCCCCCACCCACGAGAGCCCCATTGCCTACACCCCCTGTCCGTCAGGAGGATAAGGGTAGGGACCCACTTATCAGGGAGCGTAGTGGGTCACAATAGCAGTGTTATCGCTGCCAGGGGTTCGGCCACTACGCCGGACAATGTCCCACTCGGACATCTCTAGCCATAAGGGACAAAGGGTTGGAGAAGCCCCACTCTCCGATCTTTATTCTAAGCCACCTCAGCCCAAGCCACCCGTGTTTCTAACGGGTATGCTTGTCATAGCCGAGCCGCTTCTTAGCTGGCTCAAGAAGGGCTTGGTCCCACTTCCCTTCCCATCTATGGACCCTATCCTACCTCTGGTGCCAATCAATTCATTTCATACCACTTTCCGGTCTAGTCACTATGTGGATACATTGGATGACCTTCTTAAAGGGTTAGACCGGCAGTGGACATTTACACACTTGTTGGCTCCAGGCTTCGACCGACCCACAGGTCGTAGTTTCACTCATCCCGCTTTAGGGTCCATCACCTCCGTGTACACCGTGGGTCATGTTACCACGGAGGTTCTTCTACTCCTCCCTATGCCAGCCGAGTCCGACTTCATTCCCCTTTGCCAAAGGGAGGAATCTTACTTTCTACCTATGACTGTCGTCCCATCTCTCACAATGAATGAAGGTGATCATTTACACCTCCAAGATTTCCAAATGTGGGACAGTGATTTGTGGAAGCCTAGTCCGAGGGGTCATACCTTCTTTGATCCTTTCGACCCATTCTCTTGTGGACCCCGTGACCCACCATATTTACTCCACCTTTTTGAGAGAGTCCACCATCATACCCCCACCGTCTCATCTCCCTTCATGGATGAAGGAGATCAACAACACCTTCTAGACTTCCACACATGGGATCTTGAGATGAGGGAATCCATATCGAGGGGTCACACATTCTTTGATCCCTTCGATCCCTTTCTTAGTGGGCCCCTTGGTCCACAATCTCCATTCCACTTCTTTAGGGGAGGTCACCATTATACCCCTCCCCCATGGACCGGGCCATCGGCACCCACCGAGTCCGTTCACGGGCGAGAGACACCCGACCCTCCTGTTCCACCCAAACCTCCCAAATCCAAAGGACCGTCTTATGGTTGTACCGACATTCATTCACACTTAGGGTATGCATGGTACACCTTCGGATGTCCTGGACCACCTTGCATATGATTGGGTCAAACTAACATTAGGTTTGTTTAGGGTTGTGTGTGCATCTGTGTGTTTTTATTTTGCTAAGCAATTTAGGAGTGCATAGTGAGTCTACCGAGCCTAGTGCTAGGCATGTTAGGAGTCTGCATGAGTGAGGCCAGCAATGCACGTTACAAAGAGCTAGCCGATGCCCATCGACACCACCAAGAGTTCCAAGAGGGCGAATATGTCATGATCAGGGTAAGACCTGAACGGTTTCCCTCTAGAACCGTTAAGAAGTTGCAAGCTCGCGGAGCCGGTCCCTTTAGAGTGTTGAAACGCGTTGGATCCAATGCGTATGTTGTGGACCTGCCCGAGGAATATGGTATAAGCTCTACCTTCAATGTATCGGATCTTGTTGCATATATGGACCCAGCGGTGATCCCTAGTGAGCCTTTTGAGCCATCTCCTCCCCTTGAGAGTGATCCCCCACCTGAGTGTCCACTTCCACCCCCAGCCCCTTTTTCACGGCAGCGTGAGCATATAGATCGTATACTGGACGAGCAAGTGACAGTTACCAGGAGTGGATCTTACCCGCGCTACCTAGTGCGATGGAGAGGATGGCCCGCTACTGAGGACACATGGGTCACACATGGCGAGTTGCAGCGGATTGATCCGGACCTTTTGGAGCGATACAGGAGCGATGCAAACCCTTACTCGACAGGGTCGAGTTTCTCCCACCCGGGGAGAATTGGTGCGGACACCCGAGCGCATGCGAGACACGAGCCGGCGAGCCACCGGTACCGCACGAGGAGCACGACTCGAGCCGCCTCAGCATCCCTATGGCTCGGAGACAGTCTGGAGGTTCCCCACTGAGTCATAGCATTTATCATATTTTTTGGGGATTTTTATTTGTGTGTAATGTATTTTATTTTCTTTCGTCAGTGTGTAATTTAGATAGTTCGAGGGGCTTATTTGCAAAGTGGGACCCCTGGGCCCCACGGGACCCCAGGGCCCCTCCCATTGATCCACCTCAGCCCATGGGCCCCATGTGGGGTCAGTCAACATGTCAAATGGAGGCATCTAGAAGTTTGAATGGTAAAAGGCACATGGGAGACAAGTGGACTTCAAAGTCCAAGGTGGCTAGCTACCATGTCTCCCCTTGCCACCAAAGTCAATAGGGCGCCCCCTTCCCCTTATTTTTTATTTTAATTTTTGTGGAATGGTCACATGCCATCCCAGCCCTCCATCACACACCCCTAGATCCAACGGTGGAGGATGGATTAGATGGGTGACCTATATATGCTTGTATTTTCCCATTTTCATGAATTAATGCCATTTGAATTGGAAAAAAAGCTTGAAGCTCCAGCCTTGGTGCGCCCCCTTCTCTTCTCCCTCTCCCCCTTGAAGCTGTAAAGGCTTCCTTCTGGTGGTGAGACTCCACCCTATCAGTTCCGATCGCCACCGCCGCTGCCACGAGCCGCCACCGCACCGCCATCGCCATCAACGGAGTTCTACCCGCGCAGTATCACAGTATCTTGTTAGAAATTCACCGGTCTTCCTCGAGCTCATTTGGCTACCAAATTTGGAGGAGTTGTTCCTGGATGTTCCTCTCCACCCACAAAAATCAGGCCAGCATTCAGATCACGTTTGCTAATTTTTGATTTTCGTCCACTCTTCTATTTCAGTTCTGCCAGAGTTTTGTCCAGGTTCACCTCCATCCTGTGTTTCATGTCTTAAAACCCCTTTTTGATTTCTGTTAGTTTTCCCAATTTTACTGGAGATTCCATCCATCCACCCCTTCATCCACAATTTTTCTCAATTTTTGATTCACCAATTTCATATTTTATAAAATTCATTCTCAGACCTATCTACAGTTCTATCCACCTGTTCCCAGATCCGACCACCAGTCACTCCAAAATTCATAACAAATCGCCTCCACCTCCAAATCAAATTCTATAAATAGTCCCAGTTCTGTGGTTGGATTCCCTACAACGTCTAAGAAGAGCTCAAGAGCTGAATCGGAGGTTTACTAGGCGGTCAACGGTGGTTCTCAGACAAGTGCCCTGCAGATCTGAGATTTCGGTTACTGTACAACAGGGATTTGTAAATTCATTAAAGTCTAGATTCGGCTAGATCCAGGAGATCTCTCTGAGTCTAGATTAAAGCATTTGAAGATAGCTTTCCAACGATAGCTCATGCGTCCTGATCCGACGTCGGGATTGATCGCAGCGGCCGTTTTCACCGGAGCGCGCGCCGGAAAATAGAAATCAAAATCCGTGGGCAGCTAGTTCAACAATTGGGAATCGGGGCCGATCGACCCCCGATCGGTGTTCCTGGCCGACCGCCGTCCGTGGAGGCGCGCCACCAGGGGTCCCCATCACAGTGGGTCCCACCCCCGCAGATCCGGAGGACAGCGCTGTCCGTGGGCCCCGCGGGCCCGTAGAAGCCGCCGTTCGGAAAGCACGAAAACGCGGAGTTCGGCACCGCCGGGCGACATCAAGATGCTGCCCGTCAACCCGAGTTGCGTGATTCCCGGACCCCACATGTGACCTTTTACCTCCCTACGTGGAGTGGGTCGACTTAGTGTATTGCTGTAATCATTGTTAACTGGGAGTCCGTAATTCAGCCGGGGTTGTCTTCGCCACGCCGGGTGCGTGGAGGTAAAGGTCTCAACTTCTCGGCATTCGCTTGCTAGTTTAGTATATGGTCTTTTGCTGCTGCCGAGAGTGTAGGTACTAGCCCGTGTGTCCATGTCACCGCTGTGAGAGTGAGAGTGACCCGTCTCGCGACTCGACCCGAGTCCGGAAGTTGAGTCGGACTACCCTTGACCTCCGTCGGTTCCTTAACCGCGCACGGTCCGCGCTTTCCCTCGCTTGGGACGACGAGTGAGCTTCCACTTCTGTTAGCGACGTTTCACCACTAGGAGCTCGTAGTGTCGGGCTTAGTGTCTTCTTGGTGTGTGTTACTGGTCGTGTCTTCATCTAGAGTCCGAGGGTGGTACCATATAGTGTCGTCTCCCGTGTCCGTCCCGCATCATAGAGGTAATCCCAGCACGAGGAAGGGGTCAATTCCCAAGGTCCCCCTACGGAGTATGATATCTTCCAACATCTGGATAGGACACCGGCTAAGGTTTCCATTCTGGAACTCATCAAGAAGTCTCTTTCACATCAATCTACCTTGTTTCAATTCCTTCAAAAGATCATGGTCAATGAGGACCTTCCGGCAAGTGGTGTGACCGATGCCATCATGGCCCTTACATGTGGACTGTCCATTTCATTCTCGGATAGGGACCTCGCTCCACCCGAAAGTAGGTCACTCCCGTTGTGCCTTACCATCACTCTCAACGGAGTCAAGGTCGACTCCACCCTCATTGATACGGGAGCTTCAATCAATGTGGGTCCCATGAAGACCATTCAAAAGATTGGTCTCCAAGAAGAGAACTTAGAAGAAGTGTGCACCACAATCTCGGCCTACGATAATTCAAAGTGGTGCGCAAAAGGTAAAGTGACCTTGAAGCTCGGCTTAGGTCCAGTGGTCATGTCATCAGATTTCTTTGTCCCCGATGTTGACCCCGCGTACAAGGCCATCTTAGGACGGCCATGGATTGAGCAAACTCTAGGGATCCGTCAACAGCCCATCAATGCTTCAAATTTGCTTACAATGGTAGGGTGATCAAAATTAAGAGTATCCCACTGGTGGAAACTCTCAACGCCATCACTTATGAACAGATCCCCTACATGATCATTCCAGATAAGGGCAAGAAACCCATTCTCTCCATAGGAGGTGCTGTAGGGCCCTCCGCCCCAAATCCACCAAAATCCCCTTCTCTTCCTCGACCAGTCAAGCATTCCAACATCCCATTCGGCAAAGGATGGGAGATCATGGCCAGGATGGGCTTTACCATGGGTAGAGGATTAGGTCAACATGAGCAAGGTCCCACACATAGGGCGGGGCTTAAGGTTGCTAAAGGCCGTGCAGGTTTGGGTTACTCTGCGGAGGAGCCATCCTAGACCACTCAAGCTAAGGGTCTGGTGTATGATCGTTTTGTCATAGGCCCAACACAACCCGAAACTCGGCAGGAGCCGAGTGAAAGTTTTGAAGTTCCCCAAGAAAAAGAAGCCTCTCTCAGTTCCCCACTCGAGGAAGATTTCAATCTCCTTTCCCTATTTCACCTTGATAAACCTCCTGATGATGCCTCCTCTATAGGCACTTTCCTCGCTCCAGACAGGCCTGCTCGTGTCTATTTATTCCCGTCCAGTTCCATCCACCATTTCCTCCCTTCCTCACTTATTCGGTCATGGGACAATCAACCCATGTTGTCTGCACATTCACCCATGACCACAAAAAAAAATGCCAATTCTCAAACGTGGGCTTGCGAGCTCTCTATTGAAGAAACAACCTCTTTGGGACACAGATCCCTCGGCCAAGGGCCGACGCTTTCTACCTTGAACTCTCTTTCACAAACTTCCCTTGTACATAGTAGGGTAGAGTCTAGCTCGAGTCAGGGTTTGTACATAGCTTCCCCTTCTACTTTCAAACAGTCTAAAGTCCATCAGGTTCCCGTGCGTTACCTCAGCCAGCTGGCTGATAAGTGCGCGCAGCTTTGTCAGGTCTCTGAATTCACATCCACTCCCATTCCTATAGGGGCAGTTGAACTAGAGGGGTCTTCCGTAGACGATAGCCTAGGGGTATATGTTTTAGAAGAAGATGATGATGCTGAAGAAGAAGAAGATTTGCTAGAGGATGTCTGTGATCTCATAGCTTCCTTCGTCGACGGAACCCAGAGATTTGACGAACCTAGTGTCTCCGTTGATGAATCCACCAGAGAAATTAATATCGGCACCAAGGATGACCCCAAGATCATATTGATAAGTGCCAATTTGAATAGTGAAGAGGAAGCTTCCCTTGTGGCGATTCTCAGGGAATTCCCCGATCCCTTCGCTTGGTCCTACGAGGATATGCCAGGTTTAGACCCATCATTGGTAGAACATCGTCTGGTTCTGAAGCCCGACGCTCGAGCTGTCAAACAGAAGTTATGGTGACTTCACTCGAAGCTCACACTCAAGGTCAAAGAGGAAGTTGACAAGCTCCATAAGGCCAAGTTCATCAGGGTAGTCTTGTATCCATAATGGGTAGCTAACATTGTCCCCGTTATGAAGAAGGACGGTAGGGTCCGTATCTGCATAGATTTCTGTGACCTCAATCGTGCTTGCCCAAAGGATGATTTTTCTCTCCCCCACACAGATGTCCTGATAGAAAACACCACCGACTATGAGATGCTATCCTTCATGGACGGTTTCTCAGAGTACAACCAGATCCGCCTAGCAGAGGAAGACAAGGAGGAGACTTCTTTTACCACTCAGTGGGGGACTTATTGCTATGTCGTCATGCCCTTCGGACTCAAGAATGCAGGGGCAACATATCAAAGGGCAATGATGGCCATCTTCCACAACATGATGCACGTTCATATGGAAGTATATGTGGATGACATCCTGGTTAAATCCAAGACTAGGAGTGGCCATGCAAAGATCCTCTGGGCAGTTCTCCAATGGTCTCAGGAGCACCAACTCAAGATGAACCCTAAAAAATGCGTATTCGGGGTATCTTTAAGTAAGCTTTTAGGGTTCATAGTCAGCAAAAGAGGGATTGAGATCGACCCTAACAAAGCTAAGGCCATCACCGAAATGCCTCCTCCCAAGAACATCAAAGAAGTCCAGGGTCTAATCGGGCATTTGCAATTCATTAGAAGATTTATATCTCACCACTCTCAGCGATGCAAGCCCTTTTATGCCATGTGGAAAGGAGAGGCCAAGTTTGAATGGAGCGATAAATGCCAAAAGGCCATTGATGACCTGAAGAGTTATCTTCTAAATCCTCCTGTTCTGGCACCCCTGGTCCCGGGTCAACCTCTACTGCTCTACGTATCCACCACGGAAGAATCTGTCGGAGTAGTGTTGGCCCAATATGACGATGCAAAGAGAGAACACGCAGTCTATTATTTGTCCAAATTATTCAATGAAGCTGAGCAGTAGTATACGGCCATGGAAAAGACTTGCGCGGCTATCGTCTGGGTCACCTAAAAGCTGAAGCACTATTTTTTAGCACATGAGGTGAAGCTCTTGGGGCAAATGGACCCAATTAAATACTTGTTGGAAAAGCCTGCCTTAACTGGTCGGTTGGTGAGATGGCAAAGTTTCCTTAACCAATTTGACATCACCTACGTCAGTCAGAAGGCGGTCAAGGGGCATGCCATCACCGAGCACCTCGCCCATCATCCACTCCCTACATTCTCCCCTATCGACGAGAGTTTCTCGGACGAAGAGTTAGGAGCCATCATAGATAGTGAACCTTCGTGGATCCTTTACTTCGACGGTGCACTCAATTCTAAGGGTTGTGGAGTTGGAGCCATTCTCCAATCTCCGGAAGGTGTCGTCATCCCACGTGCTTGTCAGATACCCTTCCCTGCCACGAATAACATGGCAGAGTATGAGGCGCTCCTCACGGGCTTAAAAATGGCATTGGCACTTGGAGTTAAGGAGCTCCGGATCATCGGAGACTCTCAGCTTATACTCTGGCAATCCCTCAGCAAGTACCAAACCTGGGACCCGAAGCTAAAACCCTACCATGACTTAGTCAGCAGGGTAGTCTGGCGGTTTAGGAAGCTAACCCTAATACACACCCCTAGGGCTCAAAACATTCTAGCCGATGCTCTGGCTTCTCTAGCATCTTCTCTCCCAATTCCTGGTGAAAAGCCATTGGCTTCTGTCATGGTGCAAAGGATGCACATCCCTTCACACTCGGATCCTTGGTTCCAACAATTCTCAGCATCCTCTCTTCAAGTCCATGCCATCTCTCACGAGCCCAAGGTCGACCTCGAGGATGGCAATCCCTGGTTCTTCAACATCAAGAACTATCTCCTGAATGGATCCTTCCCTGATTATGCTACTGCCCCCGATCGACGAGCCATTCGTCAAGGTGCGGAGAGCTTTTTCATCATAGGTGGTATCTTGCATCACAAATCTCTTAGTGGAGTTTACCTCTGCTGTCTCGATGAGACCGAATCTCGTGCAGTTGTCGAAGCTGCACATTCCAGTGAATGTGGTGGCCATGTAAATGGTCGCATGCTTGCTCAAAAACTCCTTCGGTAATACTACTGGCCTACCATGAACAAGAACTGTGCCCGTTATGTCCGCCATTGCGCCAAATGCCAACTCCATGCAGACAAGGTTCACGCTCTTTCATCCTCACTTCACCCTCTCATAGCTCCTTGGCCTTTTGCCATGTGGGCATTCAATGTGGTTGGTCCCCTGGCGGATACAACCAACGAAGTCTGAATAAAGTCCTTCATACTCACCGCTATGGAGTACTTCACGAAGTGGGCGGAAGCTGAGGCATTCACAGAAGTCAAGACATCGACGATGGTGAAGTTCATCAAGTGCAACATCCTCACCAGGTTCGGCATCCCTCGTGACATCGTCACCGACAATGGACCACAGTTCACATCTCAGGAGCTCTGCGACATGTGTGGTAAATACGTCATCAATTTACATCATTCATCACCTTATTACCCACAAGGAAACGGACAAGTTGAAGCTACAAATAAAACTCTCATCAGAATTGTTAAGAAAACTTGCAAGTCTCATCATTATTTAGATTGGCCAGATCGTCTCGTTGAGGCCCTTTGGGCTTACCGTACTTATGTCCGAACTCCCACGTGTCAAACCCCGTAGGCACTCACTTTTAGGACAGAAGCGGTTCTATCATATGAAATATTCGTTCCCTCACTAAGAGTGCAGCTGGATCCTGAGCTCGATCTCGAGCAACGTCGAGAAAATCTTTTGGCCCAACTGGAACTATTAGATGAGAAGCGGATGATCACGGCCGATCATGCTCAAGTGTATTGCCAAAGAATTACACGTTACTATGCAACGAAAGTTCTTGAGAGAAAATTTGAAGTAGGTGAACTGGTTCTAAAAAGGAAGCTCACTAAAGCCACCGGTCTTAAAGCAAAACTACAAGAAAATTGGGAAGGTCCATTTATTGTCAAAGAGGTCTACTCAGGTAACGCCTACAAATTAGTGGACGCTAATGGAATGGAACTCACACATATATGATATGGGGTTTATCTAAAGAAATTCTATTCGTGAGACCTTGTACATAGCCATCAAAAAAAAGAATTAAAAATGAGAAAACCTCACAAAACCATACAAAAATCTAAAAAATCCCAAAATGATGACGCTTGGTGGCCACCATGAAATCTAAATCATTTGCATCCATCCTGCATGCTAGGATAGGGCCCGTCAAGGTTGGTAAGTTTCGAGTCTTGGTCGGCCAGAGCCGTGGAGATCCCTGTCCGGCCACGTCGGCCTATGCCTACTAAAGAAAAACAACCTGCACACACGCACATGTTTTACCAAAAATGGGCAGAATCTCGTTTAGCGGGGTTCCACCCCGAAGGTCTCTATAAAAGCAGCAATCTTTGTTCTCTTTCCCTTCGACCAAATGAGACAGCCGGCGCCCTTAAAACGCTGAGCATGTGGGAGCCGAAGTACAATACCCTCAAGGCAAAAGTATGATCCATCCCTCCGAGCCTGGGTCAGAGCACGAGAAGAGGGCAGTGTCCCCACAGGCATACATGAGGGACTCCCAAAACGTCAAAATGATGATATCCCTCGAAAAAAAAAAGAATGATGTGTGGCAAAGCCACATAAAGAGCCTGGTCGTAACCGTGCCTGATTACAGTAAACAAAACCCCTCTCAAAATCAAAAGTCAAAATTATGCAAAAGGGGCAATGAAACGTCAAATACTCGAGAGTTGGTCCGAAATTACCCAAAAGGGGAAAGTCGAATAGGTCCCCGACCAGCTCGCCGGGTTAACGGTTTTGCCAGTCCTCTCAGGAGGTTTATCCCCTACATTCTTCCTTCTCCCTCCAAAAGATGAAAGCTCAATGGAGTCCGTGAAGGGTGAACCCCGTTAAGACTGCAACCTTGTTTAGTAAAACCACATATATGGTTGTCCACTTCAGAAAGCAAAAGCCATTGCCGTGAAAGGGTCTCTGTGTTTCAGGCCGGTCAAGACCTCTATTTACTACCTTGATGTTTATATTTTAACCTCGGGCTTAGGCCAATGCAAGCGCGTCACCTGTCGGTGCGACAGCATCTGATTCCATGTCAGCGTCGCACGGTTGGCCGTTAGGGTTCTAAGGTGTTCCATCATATACCATCTAGGGTTGTGAGGAAATAGACTTGGGTTGGGCAAATCATTTAAAAACCTTGAACACTTTTTGGGTGTATCCCTGTGGTCAGAAGTAACTGGGAGCCTAAGCATGGCATGACGGTATTGTTATCAGGGTAAGACTTAACCTGCGGGACTATAATTCGAAGAGTCTAGAGACCCAAATCAACCTAGATGTACGCTCAGGATACTTGGGAGGTTAATAAGAAAACCCCATCTTCATGTAGGTCAGGTGCCATATGGGTGGTCGCCAGGCATTGACAACAAAAATACAATAACTCCAAAATAAAATAACAAAAAAAATCAAAAATGTTTAGAAATATGAAAAAAATCATATAAAATTAAAACTCCACAAAAAGTATAAAACAACTAAAAAATAAAAAATATGTATATGTATGTATGTATATATATATATATATATATATATATATATATGATAAAACCCCTAAAACCCAAAAAAAATGTTTTACATCCGCTTGCGCATTTGCATGATCACATTTCCTTTCCGTTTGCATTTTGCTTGCATGCATGTGCATCTCACGTTTACTTTCTTCCTCAATCTTGTTAATAAGATTTAGCCCTCTGACCCTACTTCGAGGAAGGTACTATTTATCTCGGGCAGGGGGCTAAAATCATACTACACTAACCTTTCCCCCTTTTTAAGTGTAGTTGAAATAGGTAAAAAGGGAAGATGGTGTCAACCAAACCAAGCCAAGTACATTGAAGAAAGCACACTTCATTTCCAAAACATGTCCATTATATCCCATTGCTACAGCATTCTAGGGGCATACCCCCAGTGTTCAAAAGTAGCTGCTACCCAGCTCATCTCTCTAATCTCCATCAGTGCAAGGTCGGCTATGCCGACTATCAGCCTCATCCCCATCCCTACTTCCCCGATCTCGCAACCTCGATGGCCGCAAAGTTCTCAATCCCGACGCCGCTGGCTGGGCCACTCTCTACTCTGCGGGAGACTGCGTCATTCCCATGAGCTCCTCCACTGTAAACTCAATTCCCTCAACGGACTGTAGTGACTCCGAAGGAGTCACATGTCTCGCTCCCTCTCCCGGAGCACCTCTGCCCTGGTACCTCCGCAGTACTCGCCATCTCAGAGTCTCCAACTAGTCAAGAGCTCGCTGCTCCCATATCGCCATCGCCATCTCTCGAGCTCGTGCCTCTGAAGTCCCGCGATCAATGACACCCAAGAGGGGGGGTGAATTGGGTGACTACACCTTTTAGGAAAACTTTGCCCGATTCAAAGTTGATGTAATGAACTAGCAACACAAGAATTGGATCTATCAAAAACTATTACACATGATAATTAATTATGCTAGATCCGAGGAATACATTATGAAGGAAACAATATATACGTAAGATTACACAAAATGGAGGTAGAAGAAAAGAGCTAAACCACACAATTCAAATCACACTGCACGATGATTTTTAAAGTGGTTCGGATGCAACGACGGCAACCAACGTCCACCCCTCACCAAAACCCAGTGAGGCTTCACTACTGTAAACCAGCAAGGGGATGAATCCCCAACATGGAGACACACTCAAACCACACACGCAGGACGACGCCTGCACACACACACAAGGGGATGCGCCCCAACACACACACGGAGACGAGCTCCAACACACAACGGAGACGAGCTCCAACACGATCCAATGATCGGATCAACAACACACACACACACGAGCTACGACAGATGCACCACTCTACTCACTTGTACAACCGAATCTGGATGGATCCACACACACACGCAGATCTAAGAAGATCCACGCACACACATGGATCTGAACAAGACAATCCACACGACCACGGATCTGAATCGATCCACACACACACTGATGTTTGCAGATTACAAAGAACACGAATTGAAGCTCAAAACACAAAGACAAATGAAACAAAGTTGAGAAAACTCCTGATTTAGGCTCCCCCTGAGTAGATGATGCAGATTCTGAATGAAGCTGTTAGCGCAGAGAAGAGTGATATAGAAGGGGGGATGAATAGATCACTCCCTAAAAATACTAATTCAAAATTAATTCAATAATTTGAATTCTCAACCCTTCAGATACAGCGAGAGGGATAGCTTCGACAATCAAGAACCAAGATAGAAGATAGAAGAAAGATCGAGATCTGTTCACAGTGAAACAAAATACCAAGCAGAAGGAGAGCAACACAACAATGATATGCAAACCATAGAAGAGGCAGGCAGTTTTTAGGTGGTTCGATTGCAGTCCGCAATCTACATCCACCCCTCACTCCAAACCAGAGTGAGGATTCCACTAGCTAATGCTAGAACAGCATACTCAGTCTGCAGACAATTGCTGCCACACAGCTTGACCAGGGGAACAGCCTCCCCTCTTCCTCCACACCGGAGGGATACAACCAGTGACAATAGTCACTAGCAAACTAGAGACCGAGGTCTCTCTTCCTCCACCCAGGAGGGAACCCACAAGCGACTCCCTGTCACTTGCAAACTGGAGGATCGATCCTCCCTTCCTCCGATCACTGGAGGGTAACAATATTCGATAAGGAAGATGAAATGAAAAACGAAAACACGAAAATCAAAGCACAAAAATCCTCTCTGAAAACAAGAAACAATGTAGCTTCCGAAGAAGCAAATCTTCAAGCCAAAGACACTGCTCTCTCTCTCTCAAATATATTTCTCTCAGATCTGGATGAAATGGAATTCTCTGCTCTCTCTCTTTTCTGCTTCGGGCAGCCTCACTAGAATGCCTTCTGCTCTTTCTTTCACGATCACTGAACTACTGAAAGAAGATGCTCCATATATATAGCAGATGTTGGGCGTGTGTCCTTCAGGTTCCCACCCAGAGAGCACCTCGGATCACGTGGCAGGTACCACCGCGGATGACGTGTCCAATCATCAGTTTGAAACATTCTGCAGGGGGACAAGAGGATGTATCGAGTTAGTTCAGGTATACAGACATGATTCAGCAATGAATGTATAGAGTTAGTTCAGGTGTACAGACATGATTCGGCAGTGAATGTATAGAGTTTAATTTGAAGCAATAAGGATGTACAGACTTTATTCAGAGAGATGAACACTAGCACATAGAGAAATATGCACAATGACTATGGATCACGTGTGCACGCGAGAAGACTATGTATAGACTTGATGTAAGCAGCGTGCTTAAGAAAGCAATGTTCAGACTAGCTGTAAATGCGTGCATGACAAAAGGCAAACCAGATGTATAGACTTTAAGTAATGCATGCAATGCAACACAATGTATAGACTTAGTTGCTGTGCAACCGATGTTCAGACATGCTATGCTTGCTGTGGGGGATGTATAGACTCTGCGTCTATCAAAGTATGCACAATGGAAAAAGACGCCTCTTTCCTAGGCGTTTATTTCAGAAGTGACGCCACTATTGGTGGGCGTCAGATTTCGAGCTTAAAAGAATGTATAGACTTGATGTGGCTGTATAGACTAGCAAATGCATGAAGAAGCAAGCCAATGTATAGACACTGCTGTATGGACTCTAAGCGAACGCTGTACAGACTTGAACGTAGGTGTAGACCGTAATGTATAGACTTGCGTTCACACAACGTAGGTACAGGTGAGAATGTACAGACTTACATTCAGCAGTGTATAGACTTGAACACATGCATTATGCAATGTACAGACTTGGACGCATGCTGTGCCATGCGATGTATAGACTTCCCAGCAGCAAGGCTTTGCTATGAATGTGCAGACTTGATGAAATGAGGCATGTACAGACTTGAACTCTTGCAATTGAAGGCTGTACAGACTTGGTCGTGTATGCGAGACAAGGCAGACGCTGTACAGACTTGGTTATGCATGGCGAGACAAGGCAGACGCTGTACAGACTTGGTCGATATGATGCATAAGACGCTGCCAGACGCTGTACAGACTTGGACGTAGGTACTGATTATAATGTGTAGACTTAGTGTGTAGCTAAAGCAGCGAACGTAGAAAAAGGTTTGAATGTATAGACTTACGTTCGATCAGCAATGTATAGACTTTACAGTGTGCATGCTATGCGTGCGATGTATAGACTTAGTGGCGCTATGTCTGCAATGTACAGACTTAGTGGCGCCTGCATTCTATGCAATGTACACACTTTGAACGCCTGCATGCTATGCAATGTATAGACTTCGAGGACTGCATGCTATGCAGTGTACAGACTTTGAAGAGCCTGCAGCTGTGCAATGTGCAGACTTTGAAGTGCGACCAGACAGGATGTGTAGACTAGTATAAGTGCATGAACAGATGGAGATGTACAGACATGAGAGAAAATGCATGAGTTAATCTAGAGATAAAAAAGAGTTTGATTTATAGTGTGAGACATCATCAAAACGTGGGAATGCAACAATCTCCCCCTTTTTGATGATGGCAGCACTATGAATCAAACAATATGAGAGCATTAAAATATGCAATGTTAAGCGCATCATGCAGACAAACTGAGCACACATTTTGAAACACATCTCTCACTAAAGCCACTCCCCCACAACTCACTCTCAGAAATTCCCTTGAGCCAGATGACCTACTTTCAGATATTGCTTTGCATAACCTCTTTCTGAAAATGCCAGATGACCTACTGTCAGAAATTGCATTGCATAAACTCTCTCCCCCTTTGACATCATCAAAAGAAAAAGAAGGATATATGAAAGTACTGGAGACATGAGGAAGAAGTACAGTAACTTCTTAGTGTAGAAAGCCACGAGCAAGTCTTAAGAGAATAAGTGGAGTGCTAAACTCAAGTGTAGATTCTTGAACTCGTATAAACTATAGGGAGCTTGAATGACAATAAAGTTTATCAACATACAGAGTGTATGATTTAGAGCAGGAGTTACCAAGTATGGCAGGACAAAGCTGAACTTGCAACTATCCCAGAAACCAACAAGATATCAAGTCAAGGAAGATATTCTCATGAGTTGAAGACAACCAATCCATTTTATTTGATAAAGACAAGGGATTTTGTTGAGTTTTTCAAGAAGACCAATGAGTAAATTGGTAATTCACACTTTTGACATTAAGGAGACACCTTGATTAGAGGCCTGAATCCCCAGTTACTCAATGTGAGTACCTCATTACCTCCCCCCCCTTTTTTTAAGGAACAGAGTTAGTAACTGTGGCTTTTGACATTAGGGAAACACCTTGATTAGAGGCCAGAGTCCCCAGTTAGCCACCATTGCTCTGTGATGGTCAAAATATGAATGTCATTTCTTTTCAATTTTTTGTTACTCATTTGAAACCTCATGACATAGGAAACACTTCATTTCACTGATGAGGCTCCCAGTTTCTTAGTGATCAAATCAAGATTTTTGTTTGGAATGATTGAAAACAGTATCAGAGGAACTATCTCTTGAAGTGACTCTCGAAGTTTAGATTTCAAGTTGTTTTGGTCAGATATCAAGTCATACAAGTTTTGGCCTGAACAGGAATCACTGACAATGTAGGAAGATATACTATAAACAATTAATCCAGATCTCTGATAGACTACCAAAGGGAAGATTCTAGCTGGAATTTAGTAAGGCTGACTTATAGACTTAAGAGGTGAGTGAGATTCTTCTATCTGAGAGAACCGCACTTTTTCAGTCATGAGAACCAGCAATGACACATATGTAGTTAATCTTTTGATCCAATCAAAGAACTCCCCCTCTTTCACAGCTCAACTAGCTCGCCCTTAATCAAAGCATTACTGAAGGCTACCCAATTGACACCCAGAACTCCCCCTCACAATAGGAACACCCTTCACTCTTAAGACAGCTTGAATAAACCTAATTTTCTTCTTAGAGTAGAAAATTTTTCACTGTCCAGAGGTTTGGTGAAGATGTCAGCAATCTGATTAGCAGTGCCTACATGAATCAGTTCAAAATTATTCTTAGACACCTCATCTCTTAAGAAATGATGCCTTATATCAATGTGTTTGGTTCGGGAATGCAACACAGGGTTCTTGGCTAGATTGATGGCACTGGTATTATCATAATATATAGGTGTGCAACCCAGGTCTACTTGGTAGTCCCGTAGCTGGTGTTTAATCCAAATGACTTGTGTACCACAACTCCCTGCAGTCACATATTCAACCTCAGCAGTGGAGAGGGCCACAGAGTGTTGTTTCTTGGATCCCCAAGAGACTAAACACTCACCTAAAAATTCACAGTGACCACTAGTGCTTTTTCGGTCTAGTTTACATCCTACATAATCTGCATCTGTGTATGCAATTAAATCTAGTGAGTGTGTAGCTAGAAACCATAGACCAAGTGAGGGTGTAGCTGACAAATATCTAAAAATTCTTTTCACTACAGCTAAGTGTGATTCAGTGGGTCTAGACTGATACCTTGCACACATTCCTACACTGAACTGTATATCAGGTCTAGAAGCTGTCAAGTAGAGTAAAGAACCAATCATACCTCGATAGAGTTTGGCATTTACTTCTTTACCTGTCTCATCTGCATCTAGTGAGGTGTTGGTACTCATAGGTGTTGTTATATGCTTCAGGTTGATCATACCAAACCTCTTGAATAGTTCCATTATGTATTTGGTCTGGTTGATGAAGCATCCATCCTCCAGTTGTTGTATCTGTAAGCCAAGAAAATACTTTAGTTCTTTTTTTTTCTTTTTTTTTTTGAGTAAGCACTGACCAACAGAGTCAAAGTCCAGTCAAGTGCACCATCCCCCAGCAGGAGACAATGTTCTCACTTCCCCAGACTGACACTGTGGCCAAAGAAATTTTTATTAATATTGGAAAAGAATACATGCTCAGCGGGGCATACCCCTGTCAGTCTCTACAATCAACCATGAGAACCACAATTAGCTACAGAACCAAAGAACCAAAAAATAAACTAATTACAATTGCGAATGGCAGGCAATCCTACTTTATCCATCCTCAAAATGCCCCTAGCCAGTCGGGGCAGATCACTGACCCGAGTATAGATGGAATTGAGATGATTGGCACAGGCATGGGAGGCCAATGCATCAGCAACTTGGTTGCCCTCCCTAAAGACATGCTGCACTGTGCACCCACTTCTGGTTAACAAAGTCAAAATTTTCCTCCACCATGGAAGAATAGTCCAATTGGGAGCCACCCCTTTTCGGATTGCATCAATTAACAATGCGCAGTCACTATGAACAGCAGCTAACTGAAGACCACCATTTAGAGCTATAGATAAACCATCATGAAGAGCCCTTGCCTCGGCTAGAAGGCTGCAACCATGGCCATAGTGGAAGGCAAATCCGACTAATAAATTCCCAGCAGGGTCGCGGATACACCCTCCTCCACCACTCACACCTGGATTGCCCTTGGAGGCCCCGTCCACATACAGGGTCAGTTTAGAAGATGATAGATAACATCGCACTACAATCGGGCATTTCTGAAATACCCTTGGACTTAAATGGAGCTGAGCCAGATAATTCAATTGCTCTGTTGGTATCATAGCTGAAAAAGAAACTTTATCAATGGAATAAGAGATAGCTGCACATATCCTTCTTTTAATTCCACTCACATTGGGACTGGCATTGTCAAATCTGACTGAGCATCTTATTTTCTATATCTCCCAAAGCATTAAAATGGATGCATACATTCCAACAAAACTAGAAGCCGAGGAAAGTTTCGTACCTGCCAATATGTTCCAGCAGCGGATTGTGATGTGCTCATTTAGATGAATCTTTGCACTGATTAGGGGAGTGACCCAAGCCCATAGTTCTGCTGCCAGATCCCCTTCAATAAAAAGGTGACTAAGATCCTCCATAGCAGGTGAAGTGCAACAGCAACATTTTGAAACAATTGGAATGCCACACTCAGCCACTCTGCAGTCTACCGGCACTGCACGGTGAATTAATTTCTAGAAGAAATTAGATGCCCTCGGAGCAAAGCACGAATGCCAAAGATTAGCCCAAGGACCCCTAACTAAACCTGTCAACCTCAATAGTTTACATGTTGACTTAACAGTGAAGGAGCCTCCTGCAGAGGCAGTCCATACACAGGAGTCCTTCTCATCACTAAGCTAAATATTGGGAAAGCACTGGCAATTAGTGAGAAGAGCCCTTGCTTCATGATGTGGATCAAGCAAAACATCTTTAACAGAGGTCATGGGTGTATTCCGATACCTGCTAGAATTCGAATCCACCTGCTGAAACGTATTGATAAGAGGCCCTTGCCCCATCCAATTGTCCTTCCAAAAGTCAGCTCCCTTTCCATCTCCAATGATCCACCTTGAGTTATAAAGGATGAGATTCTTCGCCTGCTGGAAGATATTAGATGGCATGCCTGCTGGGAAAGGCTTTGTGCAATCTAATATATTTGATTTAATGAATCTACTCCGGGCATAAAGAGACCATAGAGAAGAGCCATGAATAATATTCCACAAACATTTAATAGCCAGAGAAATCTGAACCTGATGAAGATCCCTAATAGAAAGACCACCTTCCAATCGAGGCTTAAGAATATTCTGCCATGCTACCCAATGTCGATGACTCTGCCCTTCAGATCCCTGCCAGAAAAAATTGGCACACAGTCTGTCAATAGCATTGATGATAGTCTTTGGAATAAAGCAAGCCGAGGCAAGGTACACAGGCAAACTGCGGAGGACTGAATTAATTAGAATCACCCTCCCTGCCTAAGAGAGAAACTTGGACTGCCAGCCCTCCAATTTCTTTTGAACTTTGTCAACAATAAACTTGAAACCAGTACATTTGTATCTTCCTTTTTTAATAGGAATTCCAAGGTAAGAAAAGCCAGTAGCTTGAAACCTGTAACCGGTCATGGAGTGGATGGACTACTTGAGGGCTGCAGGAGATTTCACTGAGATAGTGAAACTACTTTTTCCTGAATTGACTTTTTGACCTGAACAATCCTCATATCGTTTGATAAACTGCTGAAAACAACTGATATTGTTTTTACTACCATTCAAGAAAATAAGGGTGTCATCTGCATATAGAAGGTGGGAGACTTTGATTGCATTCCTTGGCCCATTGAAACACTTCAAGATTCCAGACTGAAACATGGCTGTGAGGCCTCTACTCAGCACTTCAGAGGCTAAAATAAAAAGATAGGGAGCTAAAGGGTCACCCTGCCGAATCCCTCTGCTTGACTTAAAAAACCCAGCCATGGACCCATTGAAGTTCACAGAAAACCAACTGTTAGAAAATACTTTAGTTCACCTACCAAACTCATCTCAAATTCAGCAGACATCATTTTAGAGAATTCAGCACATAATTCACAGCTAGTTGATCCAAACACAATGTCATCTACATATACCTGAGCTATGATGAGATCGGTATTTGTACTCTTGGTAAATAATATTTGATCAACTTTACCTCTCTTGTAGCCCTTGCTGATCAGAAATTCAGTCAGTCTTTCATACCAAGCTCGAGGGACTTGCTTTAGACCATACAAGGCTTTGTTTAACCTGAAAACTTGGTTAGATTGAGGAGAAAACTGAAAACCTGGGGGTTGTTCAACAAACACTTCTTCCTTGATGATGCCATTCAAAAAGGCACTCTTCACATCCATTTGCTGGAGTTTTATGTCCTTAGAGCATGCAAATCCTAGCAATATTCTTATTGCCTCCATCCTAGCAACAGGTGCATAAGATTCATCAAAGTCTACACCAAATTCCTGACAGTAGCCCTTGGCTACTAGTCTGGCCTTATTCCTGGAAATGATTCCATCTTCATTCATTTTATTTTTAAACACCCATTTAGTTCCTATGATATTAAGACTTTCTGGTCTCGGAACAAGCTCCCAGACATTATTTCTTTCGAACTGACCTAATTCCTCACACATAGCATTGACCCATGATTGATCAGCCAAGGCCTCTTCTACTGATTTGGGTTCAATTTGTGAGACCAAAGAAATTAGGTCTTGATTATTAACATTCCTAAAATGAGACCTAGTCCGAAGAGATCTTCAGGGTTGCCTATGACTTTATCTATTGGGTGATCTTTGAGGAATCTAATGTTTATTGAAGACTCACCTGTTTCTGTTGCCCCTTCTTGATTGGGAGGATTTGTTGTACCACTTAGCTGAGTCTTCTCTCCTTCTTGGTCTTCTAGGAAGTCCCCATCATGATTGGAATCCCTGTCAATATTTTCAATGTTAGCAACACCTTTCTTATCACTAAAAAGAATGTGTGGAGACTCTTCAACTTTCTGGTCTGTTATATTAAAGACCCTATATGCCCTTGACACTTCAGAGTATCCTAAGAATATTCCAGGGGAGCTTTTAGCTTCAAACTTATCTAAGTCTTTCTTGTCATGAATAAAGCATTTAGCTCCAAAAATTCTGAAATGAACCAAGTTTGGTTTCTTACCTTTTAGTAGCTCATTGGGTGTTTTCTTGTGAATAGGTCTTACCATGGCCCTGTTGATTATATAAGTTGCTGTATTGGCCGCCTCTGCCCAGAACCTCCTTGGTAATTGACTCTCAATCAGCATGGTTCGGGCCATCTCCGCAATAGTCCTATTTCTTCTCTCCACAATTCCATTCTGTTCAGGTGTCCAGGGAAAAGAAAACCTATGGGTTAGTCCATCTTTTTCGCAAAGCTCAGAAAACATGGAGTTTTCAAATTCACCTCCATGGTCAGATTGAATTGTACAAATGCTGTATTTTCCTTCTTGTTTGACCTTATTGAAAAACTCGTTAAACTTTTGAAAAGCATCACTTTTACTGGCTAAGAAAAAGATCCAAGAAAACCTAGAGTGGTCATCAATGATCACATAGCCAAACCTATTCCCATTAAGACTTTGAGTCCTGGTAGGACCAAATATGTCCAGATGAAGTAGTTCCATTGGTCTAGAGGACAATGGCTCAGATCTTAACTTGAAAGAATTTCTGGTCTGTTTGCCTAGAGCACAGGTATCACAGGATTTTGAAATGGAATTGAACTTGATCCTAGGCATGCCTCTAACTAAATCATGCTTGACCAATTTATTTAGAGTAGAGAAACTAGCATGGCCTAGTCGTCTATGCCATTCAAAGGCATCACTTTCAGAATCAGCTGATAAACAAAGATTAGATTCAGATTCATCATCTAAGTCTATCATGTAGACATTATTAGTCCTGTTGGCTACAAACTTAATCACATCAGAATTTATTTCAAAAATTTTGCATGAATCATTATCAAACACAACCCTGTGACCCTTGTCACATAATTGACTAATGCTAATTAAGTTGTGTTGAAGACCTTCCACAAGTAGAACTTTTTCAATGGAGTTTGTGGAAGACTTACCTACTGTGCCAACTCCAATGATTTTACCTCTGTTCTTTCCTCCAAATTTGACCAGTCCCCCAACCTTCATCTCTAACTTGCTGAACTTGGATTGGTCTCCTGTCATGTGCCTGGAGCAGCCACTGTCGAGGTACCACTTGTTGTCTTCAGCTGTCAGGCCGACCTACACAATTAAAAATCAGGCAAGGTGATTTGGACCCAAGATGAGCTGGGTCCAAAGACATTATTCAAATATCTAATCAGATGTTTAGGAATCCAGATTTGCTTCAACATTGTTTTCTCTGGCACCTTTACTTTTGGTTTATTGAAATTATAATCGGGGTTGTGTCCAACTGGTCTGGGGAAGTAAGCTCTATTCCAGTCATTGGGCTTCCCATTCCTGGGATATCTCCTGTGAGCTTGTTGATTAACAGATTTTTGAGAATGATAGTTATTTCTCCAGTAGTTTCTGTTTGGACCTGTCTGTTTGTAGTAATTCCATTTTCTATCCTGATCCATTTGCTTGGTCCATTTACCATTTATATTCTGGTGAGTGGGCTTAGTGAAGTTCTTCACAAGGTTCATTCCCTTTTTAATTAGTTGACCAGCACTGTTTGGTAAATTTTCTTTCGGACGTTGAGCTCCTTGACTACTATTTGAGCTGGATGGTATGTCCAGCTGCTCTTTTCCCTTCTCTGGGCAGAAGGTGGTGGTTTTGAATTGAAAGGGTTTCTTGTTAGTTGGGTCATAGCCAAGACCTTCCCTATTGAAGTTAACCCTTGTTCCTAGTATAGCATCTAGACTTGTTTTTCCTTGAACAAATTTTTCCAAGACCTTCTGTTTGTCTTCCAGCTCTTTTTGCAGAGACTCAGAGTTTTTTAAGAGTTCATCATTCACTTTCTTAACAGCTTCATACTTCTCTGAGGTTACTCTATTTTCTTTTAGGCTTTCTTCCATTTTCATTTTGAGTTCATTGAGCTGGGTTTGACTCTCCTGGTATTCTACCTTGTGTCTTTCATTTTCTTTTCTCAAGGATGTCATTTCTTCTAAGTCTTTCTTTAATGTCAGTCTTTCCTCACTGATTTGGGTTAGTTCTTCAATATTAGTATTGAATTTTCTCTTGAGGACCCTATGCTCTTTACTGAGAGAATTGAACTTGTCTAACAATTCACCATAAGCATCTTCCCAGTCATCAATAGAGAAATTTTCAAAGACATTTATTACCTCCTCTTTGCTATTTGCCATTAGGCAAATTCCTTCTTCATCTTCCTCCGAGGAGGTGCTTTCCGGATCTTCTTCTTCTTCGCTCCACGTGCAGACCATTGCCTGTGGCTTCTTCTTCTTCTGCACCTTTGAGCTCTTTTTCTGGAAGTAGGGACCCTTCTTCTGGAGATCCGGGCAGTCCCCTTTCATGTGTCCCTGTCTGTTGCAATGAAAACAAGTCATTCTCTTAGTATTTCTATCATTGTTATTGCTAGACTCAACGTTCTTATTGAAGGAGTATGGCTTCTCCTCCTAAAGGTCTTCCCCTTAGTCCTTAAAAAGTTCTTGAACTGTCGAGTGAGCATTGCTTCCTCCTCCTGGTCAAGATCGAAAAAACAACCGAACTCGGGGCTACTGCTCCCGCTACTGGTATCCTTGTTGCGGGATGCCTTGAGAGCAACATTCTTTCCCTTCCTGTCACTTCCTTCATCTCCTCTTTTAAAGTTCATCTCATAGGTCATGAGGGATCCTATGAGTTCATTCACTGTCATAGTCGACAGATCCTTTGACTCCTCTATCACAATGGCCTTAGTGTGCCATGCTGGGGTTAGAGACCTAAGAATCTTCCTGACTATATCTGCCTCTGCTAGCTCTTTCCCTAGCCCCTTAAGAGTGTTCGTGATCAAAGACAACATAGCATAAATTTCTGTGACATTCTCCTCTGGTTTCATCCTAAACAGTTCATACTCAGAGGCGAAGAGATTTACCTTCGAGGCTTTCACTTGAGTTGTATCTTCGTAGATTAGTTCCAGCTCATACCACATCTGCTTGGCCGTCCTATAGGCTGATATGCGGGCGTATTCTTCTGGGTGAACAGCGCACTGGATTATGTTCAGGGCCGTCCAGTTGAGTGAAGACAACTTGACATGATCATCTGTCCATGCATCCTCGTTCGGTGGCAGATCATACGGCCCTGTAGTAATTACCCTCCACAGCTTGTGGCTCTGCGCCCTGATGAACACCTCCATCCTATTTTTCCAGAAGAGATAGTTATTACCATCAAAGAATGGAGGGCGACTAATGGATTGTCCCTTAGCCATGAAGCTTCGAGGACCAGTAGGATTGCCCTGACCGTTGGCCCACATGATGCCAACATGCTCTGATACCAAATGTTAGCACATCGAAGAGTGATATAGAAGGGGGGGATGAATAGATCACTCCCTAAAAATACTAATTCAAAATTAATTCAATAATTCAAATTCTCAACCCTTCAGATACAGCGAGAGGGACAGCTTCGACATTCAATAACCAAGACAGAAGATAGAAGAAAGATCGAGATCTGTTCACAGTGAAACAAAATACCAAGCACAAGGAGAGCAACACAACAATGATATGCAAACCACAGAAGAGGCAGGAAGTTTTTAGGTGGTTCGATTGCAGTCCACAATCTACATCCACCCATCACTCCAAACCAGAGTGAGGATTCCACTAGCTAATGCTAGAACAGCATACTCAGTCTGCAGACAATTTCTGCCACACAGCTTGACCAGGGGAACAGCCTCCCCTCTTCCTCCACACCGGAGGGATACAACCAGTGACAACAGTCACTAGCAAACTAGAGACCGAGGTCTCTCTTCCTCCACCCAGGAGGGAACCCACAAGCGACTCCCTGTCACTTGCAAACTGGAGGATCGATCCTCCCTTCCTCCGATCATTGGAGGGTAACAATATTCGATAAGGAAGATGAAATGAAAAATGAAAACACGAAAATCAAAGCACAAAAATCATCTCTGAAAATAAGAAACAATGTAGCTTCCGAAGAAGCAAATCTTCAAGCCACAGACACTGCTCTCTCTCTCTCTCTCAAATATATTTCTCTCAGATCTGGATGAAATGGAATTCTCTGCTCTCTCTCTTTTCTGGATCGTGCAGCCTCACAAGAATGCCTTCTGCTCTTTCTTTCACGATCACTGAACTACTGAAAGAAGATGCTCCATATATATAGCAGATGTTGGGCGTGTGTCCTTCAAGTTCCCGCCCAGAGAGCACCTCGGATCACGTGCCAGGTACCACCTCGGATGGCGTGTCCAATCATCAGTTTGAAGCATTCTGCAGGGGGACAAGAGGATGTATCGAGTTAGTTCAGGTATATAGACATGATTCAGCAATGAATGTATAGAGTTAGTTCTGGTGTACAGACATGATTCACCAGTGAATGTATAGAGTTTAGTTTGAAGCAATAAGGATGTACAGACTTTATTCAGAGAGATGAACACTAGCACATAGAGAAATATGCACAATGACTATGGATCAAGTGTGCATGCGAGAAGACTATGTATAGACTTGATGTAAGTAGCGTGCTTAAGAAAGCAATGTTCAGACTAGCTGTAAATGCGTGCATGACAAAAGGCAAACCAGATGTATAGACTTTAGGTAATGCATGCAATGCAACACAATGTATAGACTTAGTTGCTGTGCAACCGATGTTCAGACATGCTATGCTTGCTGTGGGGGATGTATAGACTCTGCGTCTATCAAAGTATGCACAATGGAAAAAGATGCCTCTTTCCTAGGCGTTTATTTCAGAAGTGACGCCACTATTGGTGGGCGTCAGATTTCGAGCTTAAAAGAATGTATAGACTTGATGTGGCTGTATAGACTAGCAAATGCATGAAGAAGCAAGCCAATGTATAGACACTACTGTATGGACTCTAAGCGAACGCTGTACAGACTTGAACGTAGGTGTAGACCGCAATGTATAGACTTGCGTTCACACAACGTAGGTACAGGTGAGAATGTACAGACTTACATTCAGCAGTGTATAGACTTGAACACATGCATTATGCAATGTACAGACTTGGACGCATGCTGTGCCATGCGATGTATAGACTTCCCAGCAGCAAGGCTTTGCTATGAATGTGCAGACTTGATGAAATGAGGCATGTACAGACTTGAACTCTTGCAATTGAAGGCTGTACAGACTTGGTCGTGTATGCGAGACAAGGCAGACGCTGTACAGACTTGGTTATGCATGGCGAGACAAGGTAGACGCTGTACAGACTTGGTCGAGATGATGCATAAGACGCTGCCAGACGCTGTACAGACTTGGACGTAGGTAATGATTGTAATGTGTAGACTTAGTGTGTAGATAAAGCAGCGAACGTAGAAAAAGGTTGGAATGTATAGACTTACGTTTAATCAGTAATGTATATACTTTACAGTGTGCATGCTATGCGTGCGATGTACAGACTTAGTGGTGCTATGTTTGCGATGTACAGACTTAGTGGCGCCTGCATTCTATGCAATGTACACACTTTGAATGCCTGCATGCTATGCAATGTATAGACTTCGAGGACTGCATGCTGTGCAGTGTACAGACTTTGAAGAGCCTGCAGCTGTGCAATGTGTAGACTTTGAAGTGCGACCAGATAGGATGTGTAGACTAGTACAAGTGCATGAACAGATGGAGATGTATAGACATGAGAGAAAATGCATGAGTTAATCTAGAGATAAAAAAGAGTTTGATTTGTAGTGTGAGACATCATCAAAACGTAGGAATGCAACAGAAGCTTGCTTCTCCACTTGATTCCCAGTTGATTTGCTTCTAATAGATCTTGAAAAGCTTGAGGTTTAATGAAGAACTTCTGGACGGATCACTATTCACGGCTACAGTAGCAACACTCTTCTCTCCCCTTGATAGCCTCCTTGAGCTTCCTTAGATCATTAGGGTTTTTGACCCCAATATGATGTATATATAGATCTTGGATGGTCAAGGGACAAGCCAGGAACCAGATCCACAAATCATGGTAAGTCTGGTGACTTTTGGATTAAACAAACCCAATGAAGAGGGCTTCCCACGTTGTAGAAAATAAAGTCAAAAATGGCTGCCTCGAAGCTGGCGGTCGACCGGTAGGAGGGGCAGTCGACCATAATTTTTACAGAGATGGGACTTTTGTTGCTGGGAAAATCGGTCAACCGAACCTTGCTAGGCGGTCGACCGCTCCTGTAAAAAACTGTAGTTTTGAGATCCCTGGAAAAACTGGTCGACCGCTCTGTGCCTGCTGGTCGACCGGACTGTTGAAAACCTGCGATAATGAAGTATTAGCCTAATGAAACATATCCATATGACAATGGCTTCATGTCCTTAGCTTTTTCATACGTTTTGGTTTTAATCTGGCTGTGATTATGCATGGAATGCATTCAATATTATGCACAAGACTCATGAAATCTCATTTCAAAAAGACTTTTTATGGAAATGCAAGGAACAAGTTCAACCCATTGAAAGCACATGAGAAGCTATGCATGAGAAACCTTTGAAGGCCTAAGTATCATAGCTTCCAATCTATTGATCAAGGTTAAGTCAATAGATCCACCAAAAAACAAATCTATATGTTCAAGCATAAAGAACCTTTTCACATCAGACCAAATTAACTTCCCATGGAGGCAAGTCAATTTTACTTGCTTTACCAGAATTGAGAATGCCATAGCCTTACCAAGGGTTCTTGAAGAGTGTAGACATGGTTTACCACTTGTTTTAGATTGTGGATAGCAATGTGCTTATCCACACGTTTGTTTTACCTTCCAAGCGACCACCATGATGTTTATCCTACAATTCAATATAGTCAAGATTAATACATCACGAGATGCACAAAGATTTTGTTCACAGTTAAAAACTATGAAGCCTCTTAGAAAACCAACAATTTCAACCAAGAATCAAGACCGCCTCAAAAAGTCATTTGCCATCTCAACCATATGCGAACAACAACATGAGTGCATACTGACATCAAGAACATGTGCAAGCAAGAACATGTGCAACAAACATAAAGTTTAGTTATCATCAAAAATATATGCAAGACATATATAACAATCTCCCCCTTTTTGATGATGACAAACTTTATGATTGACACAGGCAAGATCAGATTCTTCTCCCCTTTGACATTATCAAAAAGTGTGAGGATGGCAATGAAGGTCAAATTTCAGCAAGCAGATTCATAAATCAATGAGAGCCCACTTCAGACGTTCAAATGAGGCAATAGCACGGTAAGGATATGGCGAACAAAAGACATGTTGATTTTTTGTGGTTCCAATTGTTGATTATGGAGACAGAAGGGTGTGTAGTCTTAAGAGTTGCAGACCAAGATTCACAAATCAAGATGATACCATTCAAAGCCAACACCCCATGTAGCAAGTGTAAAGAATTTGAAGTCTAAATTTTTGATATTTTATTGATTTTCAGATTTTCAGATTTTATTTTGAAATGCATGAAGTTAGATACATATAAATGATGACATATGAAATGCACGCAATGCAACCAAGCATGTATATATATATACATGCAACATATCTTCCCCTTACTTATTTAAGAAGAGAATGGGTAAAAAAAAGATGCATGAGAGTCATGACAAGCGGAATACACATGTGTAGCACATAAGAGATTGTGCAATCATATAGGAGATTCATGCAATTGCTAAAGTAGTCAATCAATTTTCTGAATATATAATAAATCAAATTTCTAGATGTGTAAGTGAGTAACATGAAAAATGATAGTTTCAATATGGATATTCAGATTTTTAGATCAACACAATGAGACATTTTACAGATTGCACTTCAATTTTGAGAACAGCGTATTGTAGAATACGCTCTGCAACAAAGAAATTTTTAGATTTTTTTTTATTTCAAAAATTTTCACAATGATAATCAGAATTTTTCTAAGAATGATTAGATTCAAATAATTCCTTTTTACGCGAGTAGACGCATGGAGCTCATGTCAGAATCCCCGGTTACTCAGAATATTGAACCATTTCACCTCATTTTGAACAGAGGTACTTTAGTCAGCACTTTTCAGAAATGAACCACATCACGTCTCAGGTGACATGTATCCAGTTTACTCAGTGAGACTTAGCATTGCTCTGCATTTTCTTTTCAAATTCTTTCTTCAAACAATTAGGCATGTAACTTTTTCCTCAACTGCCTCTTCAACATACATGCATCAAGTTTAATGTCTCTAGAGTGTTGAAAAGAAATCCCTATATCTTTATCTTTAACACTCTTTTTCACATTTTGTGCATGATGTGTGCGAATTTGATTTAGCATGTACACCGAAAATATTATGAACACATAACAATGCAACTCCCCCTAAATAGATGCACTTATGAAATATGAACTCCCCCATAGTGTATGACTTGAAACACCTCAATAATGACTCAAATGCAACATTATTTATCAAGAAGGCATAAGGTCATAGAAATTCTAAAGGATAGGGGTGAATAACATATATGTGCATGCAAGCACACATTGGGAATTTATGCAATATGCAGTGCAAAATGAAAAGATATGCAATTTTAGTTCTTGAATTATTGGCCCTAAAGATATGCATGCTGAAAATGCCAACTATGTAACAAGGCACACGATGAGCTTCATTTTTCAAATGCACTATATGAATGATATGCAAATAAGATATACAAATATGCAATGTGATGCAAAATTTCAGATTCTTATTTGAATGTCCTAAATGCAATGCAAAGTGTAAGACGTAACATGAATGCAAATTATAAGTTTTCAATTTTTCATTTGGATGATCTAAATGCACCTAATGCATTGAATTGTAATGCATGCAACCTATAACTATATCAGAATGGAATGCAAGATGCAAAAGCAAGATAGGAAGGTTTGATTTTCAGAACATTTGTCAGATTCCACAAGAGGGCATTCAGTTTTGAAAGATGACCAACAAGCATTTTCCATCACGTGGCCTTTATGAACAAGGGTGCATAAAAGATCAGAAATGAGTAATGAAACCCATTTATTTTCAGAAATTGTTCAAGAGCAGATTTTCAATCACTTTTCAAAAGTTCTGAATACATTCACAAACCATTCAAGAATTGACATTTCCATTGCAGAGCTTTTCACATCATTAAGGATCAATTTCAGAAAATTTGAAGCAATTCATCATAAGCATGTTGCATGTTACAATTGGAGATCACTCAGTCAATAAAAAATGAAATAGCATTCATTTCAAGTTGTTTTGCCAGCAAGACTCCCCTCTTGACAAATACATGAATTTTAGAAAGTGCAATGTGTTCTCTTATGACATGGGGCTAGCTAACAAAGGAGCATAGAATAGCATCAGAAAATTCATTCGATTTCATCGAGTTCTGGTACGAGGCGGAGAACTTTGGTCCAAAAACCAACTCACGCATAGTGAGAGTTTCCAGATGGACACACTCCACCTTTTCACTACTCAGTATTTGATATACCAGAAATACAGTTAAGTTCAAAATATCCATCGAACATGCAGTTCCAATAAAGGATTGTTCAAAAATAGATTTAGACATCTTCATCACATGAGACATTGTTAATAGTTCAAGAGATGATGCCATCTACATGAACCTATACCACTAACATGTCCTTACCTGAATTTCTTGTGAATGGTGTCTAATCAACCTTACCTCTCGTGAGTCAATTTTTAGGTAAGCATGAGATAAGCTTCTCATACCATGCCCTTGGTGCTTACTTCAGTCCGTACAAGGCTTCCTGCAACTTGTACATATGTTGTGGATGTTGAGTTGATCCTGGAGGTTGTTTTGGGAGTGTGATATGCATCCAAAGTTGAAATGATTTGATTTATCAATTTCGATTCAGATTTAACAGCAACAACATGAAGACTTCCTTTAGCAACTAAAGTGGCCCTAAGAACTCTAGACTTAGATGCATAACTTAGAAATGTGCCTAGGCACTAAGTTCACATGACTAGTCTGGCAACTCCCCCTAAATGTATGCAAGAGTTTTTGAGATGTATAGTGGGATTTTTTTTTTGACGTCACATGCAACCTATGAATGATTGACTCATAGTACCAGGCGGAGAACTTAGATCTGAAGATCTCCTCACGCATAGTGATAGTTTGCAGACAAGCTTAACCTACCCTTCCACATGTCAGTATTTGATATACTATGTAGTCATGGAGGTGACGAAAGCTGGAGGATTATAGTACACTATGACATGAATTCATACATGTTTGAAAGTAGATTCTTCAACCTTTGTGCGTGACAACATGTGAAGGTGTATTCAGAGTAAGTGTATGCATTGGAATTAGATTTGAAAATTTTCAAGCTCCCCTTCAACAAGATGCTATATGACAAGTGACATGCACAAAGATATGCAACTAACTACGAATGAAATGCATGTACAGACATATGCATGATCACATAACCATTCAGCACACTATGAATCAAGACATGGCACAATTACTGGAGAGAGTAAGAGGGATATCACCTGAGTATTCAGATTTTAATTTTTAGTTTTTCTTTTAACCTGACTTATGCTGTCACGCCCCGAGCCTTTATTACAGCAGAAGACTAACTCGGGGAGCGCAGACAGCCGGCATGGTAAGCCTCTTGCAAGCAAGAATGATCAGAGCGTAAGACAATCACACACATAAATGCAATTGCACAATATTTACTCAAACTCCAACTTTATTTCATAATAATCAAGTATTCAAATACAACCACTAATTCAACTTATTCCAATCTATCAGACTCAAGAAATAGGAAAATTACATAGACTCAATCTAAACAATATAGACCTTCCTAAGTCTTCACTCTCATCTTGACAATACTTTCATCCGCACTCGGACCCGCTACTTGTATAACCCGAATCCGAATTCGAATCACTTCCATCTCCTGAAAAGATTGGAAATAGGTAATGAGCACACTTGCCCAGTAGGTATCTTCGCATCAACATGAAGGCACTATTAAAGTAATTAACTATTTAGCTATAAAGAAAAAGGTAAAAATCATGCGAATGCGATCAATCACGTGATTAAACCAAAGTAACAAGACGATCAAGTAAGTTAGAATGAGAGCAAGTACGAACTAGCAAGAATGTAACAAGAACATGATATTGGCCTTTCATGAACAAGAATGTATCGAGAATGTACTAGCAAGACACATAATCATCACTCTAGTATCTTTTGCTGATGAGCAAGAACTTCGTGAATTTTTCTGAAATATCAAGCAAGAAAGTCATGTACAAGAATGTCATGTCATGCCGTATTATGGATTTTCACTTATTTATAGAGAAAGTACTCTCAGCGCAATGCGACGCCAATAGCATCATACCCCATGGTTTATAATAGTATGTTTCCGACAATCAGTCAAGGGGACTAGCGTAGAGCCCTTGAACACAATCAGTGCTCGATCACATCTTCAAGTATAAATCAAGCTTTTTCCACGCATGTAACAATAAAGTATGGCCAAGAATGTAATAAGTTCAATAAGCTCATGATAGAAATAATTCAATGAATGAATGATTTAATAAGAATCATGAGAAATCAAGAATGACTTAAGCAAGGTTATGCTTATGGAAATAAATCGGCAGCATAGCGGTACATTCTTTATTTTCCATTCATTATTTTAGGTTTCTTGATCAATATGATAAGTTCTAGATCATCAATAGTCCATCTAGAAACCTTGGAATATCAACCCTTGGTTTACCTTGGGTTAAAATACTCAAGTAGTGTGACGGTCGTGTACTGGGCTGTTACATGATGTGACGCTCCAGTATTGGGCCGTTACATTAGTCTGAATCCAGAACCAAGAAATCGGACTCAGTTGAATGTGACGGTCGTATATTGGGCCGTTACTTGTGCCTGACGGTCCAACATAGAGCCGTTACATTACTGATAACCAAAAATATCGATAGTATAATCTAATCAATGGGCTTTAATGGTACAACCAACTCGGCGTCCTAGTGGGAATCCCAGGCTCGCGGAGAATTACGAAGGCCTTGAAACGAGATTTCCGAATCCATTGGAAGGAATATCCAATAGAGAGGTCCTCATGTCCAAGAATAATGTTCCTATAGTGCAGTGTGAACTAATGGACAACATACCGGAATATGCGCCATATACTTAAAGAAATGACTCTATTGATAAAGAGAACGTGTAACGATGTGAAACCATGAGAAAACTCTGTCAATACAACATTTGGAAAATCATGATTTAAATACAAAACTATAGAATTTTGGCACATGAAATTAACATAACTTAAAATAACCTAAGACACATTAATCATACAATTTGATTATGAATCAGTAACTAAACTTGAAGTCATGATAACAGGTCCAACTTAGCTATCTAAGCTTATTTATAAGTAAACTTAACTGGTTATTATTCTGCCTTGGGCTGGCAGAACACAGGGGTCTGACGGTCTAGGATAGGCGCGTTACAGTGCTTGTGATAGTTTATCGAGGGGCCGTTACAGTGGTGTAACACTCCTGCTAGGGTGCGTCAGAGACAATAGAACAATAAAACACAATAGGGTGTGACGGTCTATCGTAAGGCCGTTACATTCATGTGACGGTCTTACGTTGGTGCGTCAAAGAATCTGCTGGCAATAAACTAAGTAAAGGTTTATGAAAACATAACATGCCTGGAAATCAAAATACTACCACTGTCCTAGTCATGATAACGAAGTATAGGGCAACTATATGCATGGGTTTAGTGAATAGACATGATAACATCTTTTAATTTCCATTTAGGGCTAAGAGATGCATGAATGTATAGAACTATTAGATCATGAAATTCTTAGTCTAGAATGTATGAAATCAAGCACAACCAGGGAGCTTTTATTCCTAACAAGTTGATTTTATCAATCATGAGATAACCTACCTCTTCTAAAATCTTTAAACTTTGAATTTGATGCTAGATGCTACCCTTAGTCCCTTGTACTTCTTGTGATAAATCAGCAACTTCAATCTGCTCTATTTTCTCAGCCTCTTGACCTAAGGATGTGAAATTTTGAGGGTAAGAAGATGAAACTATTGGGAACAAAAAGTTCTAAAGGATTGAACTCTAATTACCTCGTTTAGACGTCCTAATCTCTAGATCTTCAGGGAACTTGCGTTCAGATTCCTGGGTTGCTAAGGTTGAATCAGTATCTTTGGAAGCTTCTATCTGCTTGGTTGCTTGATCTCCTAGCACAAAATTTGGAGAGCTATTAGTCTAATGTATTATAAACAAAAAGTCGTAAGGAACTTACCCGAAATTATGACTCCTTACTTTGATTCTTCACGAGCCAAAAGTAAGGTCGCTCAGTTCAGAACTAGGTCCTATTTATAGGGTTTTGAAGATTAGATCGATTCTAGAGTCCTTAATTTACAAGAACCTAATCCCTAAGAGTCTTTAGTAATGTTATAAGCTCTCCCAAGTCGATCTCTTGTAGATAAGATCCTAAAGTTCTAATCTTTTTGCTCGTTCTTCCTTTCACGGAACTAACAGAGTGTAACGCAGCCTGGTGCGTTACAAGGCTGTGGCGGTCGCCTGATAGACCGTTACATTCAACGTGTATAGAGTTTCAATTTCATAAAACTCTTTTATTCGTTTATCCACATAATTATCTTATATAAATAGTATTTATCTTTAAAATACGTGAATAAGCTAATTACCCTTCTAGAATATGGGCCAAACTTGATGGGCTTGGTCCATTAACCTTTTGGATTATCTTTAAATAGGCTAGGTTAATTATTTAACCTAATTGGGCCTTATAATGACTTATTGATCCAATATTCTATTTATTATTTTATTTAGGCCTTTATAAATTTTAAAAAATAATTAAATATTCTTAAAATAATTTATAAAAATTCTGGGGTCTTACACCCTCCCCCACTTAAGAGAATTTGGTCCCTAAATTTAATATATGGATTTCGGAGAGTGCACTTACAGTTAAATAATTCTAGAAATCTTTTCCGCATGGTTGCTTTGGTTTCCCAAGTTACTTCATATGGTCATGTTTTCTTCCATTGAATCTTGACCATAGGAATAACTTTATTTCTTAGTTGACGCACTTCCCGTTCCAGAATCTTTATTGGCTTTTGTTCGAACGTCATATCCTTCTGAATCTCCCGATGGTCATAAGTGATAATATGGTCAGGATCATATACATACTTCTTCAGCATAGAGACGTGAAATACGTCATGAACTCCTGCTAATTGTGGAGGTAAAGTCAGTTTTGTAAGCCACTTCACCAATCCGTTCAAGAATTTCAAATGAGCCAATAAATCTTGGAGTTAGCTTTCCTTTAATGCTAAATCTTCGAATACCACGACCTGGAGAAACCTTTAAATATACATGATCTCCTACCTGAAACTCCAAGTCATGTCTTTGATTGTCAACATAAGACTTTTACCTATCTTGTGCCATTTTCATTCTTTCTTGAATGAGCTTGATCTTCTCTGTAGAATCCCTGATGAGATCGGGGCCTAGAAATTGCTTTTCCCCTATTTCATTCCAACATATTGGTGATCGACAACTTTTTCCATATAAGGCTTCAAAAGGTGTCATTCGTATGCTAGCCTGATAGCTATTGCTATATGCAAACTCTACTAGAGCCCTGAGCATATATTCTACTACCTGATTCATTCTTTCCATTTGACCATCTGTTTGTGGATGAAAAGCTGTGCTGGAATTCAATCTAGTCCCTAGTGAATGTTGTAGACCCTTCCAGAATTGTGATGTGAATCGAGGATCTCTATCAGATATAATAGTGACTGGGACACCATGTAGTTTGACAATCTCCTTTATGTATAATGCTGCTAGAATATCCACAGACCATCGACTCTTTATTGGTATGAAGTGTGCGGATTTAGTCAATCGGTCTATGATTACCCATATTCCATCGTGTCCACCTCTTGTCTTAGGTAAACCCATAATAAAGTCCATCCCTATACTCTCCCATTTCCATTCGGGAATACTCAAGGGGTGTAATTTACTTGTGAGTCTAAAATGTTCTGCTTTTACTTGTTGGCAGGTGAGACAACGGGACACGAAATTAGCTATCTCTCTCTTCATATTGGGCCACCAGAAATTTCTTTTAAGATCTTGATACATCTTTGTTCCTCCTGGATGAATTGTGTATTTGGAATTATGCGCTTCATCTAGGATTAGTTTCTTCGTAACTTCATGATCTGGTACACATATTCGGCCCTTAAATAATAATCTTCCGTCATTGGAAATAGAAAAATCCGGCCTTTGTTCAATATTGGCTTTAATTTCCAGTTATATAGGATCATCATTTTGCAACTTGACCAGATCTTCTATAAATGTAGGTTGAGCTCGGATATTAGATATGAAACAATCTTCTTCCTTTATGTCAATATCTAAGTTCAACTGAGTAAATTGAGGAACAAGGTTAGTTACACTTATCATAAGACTTGATAGCATACCCATTGGTTTTCTGCTGAGTGCATCTGCTACAGCATTAGCCTTGCCAGGATGATATTGAATAGCAAAATCAAAGTCCTTGAGATATTCTAACCACCTCCTCTGTCTCATGTTAAGCTCCTTTTGAGAGAATAAATATTTCAAGCTTTTGTGGTTCGAGTAGACCGTGAACTTTTCTCCATAAAGATAATGACGCCAAATTTTCAAGGCAAAAATAACCGCTGCCAATTCCAAATCATGTACGGGATAGTTTTCCTCGTGACGTTTCAATTATCTTGAAGAATAACAGATTACTTTTCCATTCTGCATGAGAACGCATCCTAAGCCAATGCCAGACGCATCCATATACACTTTGAATCCACCACCTTCCATCGGTAGTGATAGAATAGGAGCTGTGGTAAGATGATTCTTAAGAGTTTGGAAACTCTTCTCATATTCCTCTGACCAGACAAAATGATTTTCTTTTCTTGTGAGTCTAGTTAAAGGAACTGCTATCTTTGAGAAGTCCTTAATGAATCTTCTATAATAACCAGCTAGACCCAGAAGGCTTCTTACTTCTGATACAGTCGTTGGCCAGCTCTAATTTCTGACAGCTTCTACCTTAGAAGGATCCACAGCAATACCTTCTTTTGAAATAATGTGGCCTAAGAATGAGACTTCCTCGAGCCAGAATTCACACTTATTGAGTTTTGCATAAAGCTTGTGTTCTCTAAGTGTTTGTAAAGCTATTTTCAAATGTTGTTCATGTTCCTCTTTGATCTTGGAATATATCAAGATATCATCAATGAAGACGACGATGAACTGGTTCAGATATGGCTGGAAGACATTGTTCATAAGTTGCATGAATACTGTTGGGGCATTAGTTAACCCAAACGGCATCACTACGAATTCATAGTGGCCATAACGACTTCGAAAAGCCGATTTATAAATGTCCTCTTCTTTAACTCTAAGCTGATGATAACCTGATCTGAGGTCTATCTTAAAGAAATATTCTGCTCCTGAAAGCTGATCGAAGAGCTCATCAATACGCGGTAATGGATACTTGTTTTTAATTGTAAGCTGATTCAGTCGCCGGTAATCGATGCATAGCCTGAGAGAACCATCCTTCTTTTTGACAAATAGGACAGGCGCACCCCACGGGGATGTGCTAGGTCTGATGAAGCCCTTATCCAGAAGTTCCTGCAATTGCTTCTTCAATTCCTTAAGCTCTGTGGGGGACATCCTGTAAGGGGCTATAGAAACAGGTGCTGCTCCTGAAATTAGTTCAATAGTGAAGTTCACTTCCCTCTCGGGTGGTAAACTGGGTAATTCAGATGGAAACACGTCTGGGAACTCATTTACAATAGGGTTGTCCGCTAAGATAATCTCCTTGGATTCGGCAACAATGACAGAAGCAAGAAATGCTTCACATCCTTGCGAGATAAGTTTGCAAGCGTGAAGAGAAGATATGATAGTAGGATGCTTCTTGTACTTGATGCCAAGAAAAGAGAATCTCGGAAGACCGGGCTTTCGAAAGGATATAATCCTATTTCGGCAATTAATATAAGCATCATGTTCTACAAGCTAATCTACCCCTAAAATAACATCATAACCTTTCATGTTAAGGCATACTAAGTTTGCGGGGAGATTGTGACCCTCTACTATCACTTCGCTATCAGGATAATAGTCGGTAAGCTTTGTTCCAGAACCTAAGGGTGTGGAAATAGCAAGATCTGAAGGTAAGGGAACTGATGCGATTGGTAATGTTTTAGCAAAAGTAGTGGAGATAAAAGAATGAGAGGCACCAGTATCAAATAGCACAAATGCTGGACGAGAACAGATTTGAAGAGTACCTTCCATAAGCCTATCCCAATCTACATGATGAGCCATTCGTAAGATAAGGTACCTGAGAGAAAATAACAACTTGTTATTTCTCATGAAATTAGAATGAAAAAAAATCAATCTTAAAGCTAATTAATTATCTTATCCCGGGCTCTACCCAATTCTCACATGGGTATGAAAATTTCTTCCTTAGTTCATAAGTAAGGGTCCTTAAACCTTGGACTTTTCTTATGACATGACTCTTCTTCCTAAGTCCTGAGACTTAGGCTCTGATACCAACTTAACTGACACGTCTCGAGCCTTTATTACAGCGGAAGACTAACTCGGGGAGCGCGGACAGCCGACATGGTAAGTCTCTTGCAAGCAAGAATGATCAGAGCGCAAGATAATCACACACATAAATGTAATTGCATAATATTTACTCAAACTCCAACTTTATTTCATAATAATCAAGTATTCAAATACAACCACTAATTCAACTTATTCCAATCTATCAGACTCAAGAAATAGGAAAATTACATAGGCTCAATCTAAACAATATAGACCTTCCTAAGTCTTCACTCTCATCTTGACAATACTTCCATCCGCTCTCAGATCCGCTACTTGTATAACCCGAATCCGAATTCGAATCACTTCCATCTCCTGAAAAGATTGGAAATAGGTAATGAGTACACTTGTCTAGTAGGTATCTTCGCATCAACATGAATGCACTATTAAAGTAATTAACAATTTAGCTCTAAAGAATAAGGTAAAAATCATGCGAATGCAATCAATCACGCGATTAAACCAAAGTAACAAGACGATCAAGTAAGTTAGAATGAGAGCAAGTACGAACTAGCAAGAATGTAACAAGAACATGATATTGGCCTTTCATGAACAAGAATGTATCGAGAATGTACTAACAAGTCACATAATCATCACTCTAGTATCTTTTGCTGATGAGCAAGTACTTCGTGAATTTTTCTGGAATATCAAGCAAGAAAGTCATGTACAAGAATGTCATGTCATGCCGTATTATGGATTTTCACTTATTTATAGAGAAAGTACTCTCAGCGCAATGCGACGCCAGTAGCATCATACCCCATGGTTTATAATAGTATGTTTCCGACAATCAGCCGGGGGGACTAGCATAGAGCCCTTGAACACAATCAGTGCTCGATCGCATCTTCAAGTATAAATCAAGCTTTTTCCACGCATGTAACAATAAAGTATGGCCAAGAATGTAATAAGTTCAATAAGCTCATGATAATAATAATTCAATGAATGAATGCTTTAATAAGAATCATGAGAAATCAAGAATGACTTAAGCAAGGTTATGTTTATGGAAATAAATCGACAGCATAACGGTACATTCTTTATTTTCCATTCATTATTTTAGGTTTCTTGATCAATATGAAAAGTTCTAGATCATCAATAGTCCATCTAGAAACCTTGGAATATCAACCCTTGGTTTACCTTGGGTTAAAATACTCAAGTAGTGTGACGGTCGTGTACTGGGCTGTTACATGATGTGACACTCCAGTGTTGGGCCGTTACATTAGTCTGAATCCAGAACCAAGAAATCGGACTCAGTTAAATGTGACGGTCGTATATTGGGTTGTTATTTGTGCCTGACGGTCCAACATAGAGCCGTTACATTACTGATAACCAAACACATCGATAGTATAATCTAATCAATGGGCTTTAATGGTACAACCAACTCGGCATCCTAGTGGGAATCCCAGGCTCGCGGAGAATTACGGAGGCCTTGAAATGAGATTTCCTAGTCCATTGGAAGGAATATCCAATAGAGAGGTCCTCATGTCCAAGAATAATGTTCCTATAGTGCAATGTGAACTAATGGACAACATACCGGAATATGCGCCATATACTTAAAGAAATGACTCTATTGATAAAGAGAACGTGTAACGATGTGAAACCATGAGAAAACTCCGTCAATACAACATTTGGAAAATCATGATTTAAATACAAAACTATAGAATTTTGGCACATGAAATTAACATAACTTAAAATAACCTAAGACACATTAATCATACAATTTGATTATGAATCAGTAACTAAACTTGAAGTCATGATAACAGGTCCAACTTAGCTATCTAAGCTTATTTATAAGTAAACTTAACTGGTTATTATTCTACCTTGGGCTGGCAGAACACAGGGGTCTGACGGTCTAGGATAGGCGCATTACAGTGCTTGTGACGGTTTATCGAGGGGGCGTTACAGTGGTGTAACACTCCTGCTAGGGTGCGTCAGAGACAATAGAACAATAAAACAGAACAGGGTGTGACGGTCTATCGTAAGGCCGTTACATTCATGTGACGGTCTTACGTTGGTGCGTCAGAGAATCTGCTGGCAATAAACTAAGTAAAGATTTATGAAAACATAACATACCTGGAAATCAAAATACTACCACTGTCCTAGTCATGATTATGAAGTATAGGCCAACTATATGCATGGGTTTAGTGAATAGACAGGATAATATCTTTTAATTTCCATTTAGGGCTAAGAGATGCATGAATGTATAGAACTATTAGATCATGAAATTCATAGTCTAGAATATATGAAATCAAGCACAACCAGAGGGCTTTTATTTCTAACAAGTTGTTTTTGCCAATCATGAGATAACCTACCTCTTCTAAAACCTTTAAACTTCAAATTTGATGCTCGGTGCTACTCTTAGTCCCTTGTACTTCTTATGATAAATCAGCAACTTCAATCTGCTCTATTTTCTCAGCCTCTTGACCTAAGAATGTGAAATTTTGAGGGTAAGAAGATGAAACTATTGGGAACAAAAAGTCCTAAAGGATTGAACTCTAATTACCTCGTTTAGATGTCCTAATCTCTAGATCTTCAGGAAACTTGCGTTTAGATTCCTGGGTTGCTAAGGTTGAATCAGCAACTTTGGAAGCTTCCATCTCCTTGGTTGCTTGATCTCCTAGCACGAAATTTGGAGAGCTATTAGTCTAATGTATTATAAACAAAAAGTCGTAAAGAACTTACCCGAAATTATGACTCCTTACCTTGATTCTTCACGAGCCAAAAGTAAGGGTCGCTTAGTTCAGAACTAGGTCATATTTATAGGGTTTTGAAGATTAGATCGATTCTAGAGTCCTTAATTTGCCAGAACCTAATCCCTACGATTCCTTAGTAATGTTATAAGCTCTCCCAAGTCGATCTCTTGTAGATAAGATCCCAAAGTTCTAATCTTTTTACTCGTTCTTCCTTTCACGGAACTAACAGGGTGTAACGCATCCAGCCTGGTGCGTTACAGGGCTGTGGCGGTCCCCCGATAGACCGTTACATTCAACGTGTATAGAGTTTCAATTTCATAAAACTCTTTTATTCGTTTATCCACATTATTATCTTATATAAATAGTATTTATTCTTAAAATACGTGAATAAGCTAATTACCCTTCTAAAATATGGGCCAAATTTGATGGGATTGGTCCATTAACCTTTTAGATTATCTTTAAATAGGCTAGCTTAATTATTTAACCTAATTGGGCCTTATAATGACTTATTGATCCAATATTCTATTTATTAATTTATTTAAGCTTTTATAAATTCCAGAAAATAATTAAATATTCCTAAAATAATTTATAAAAATTCTGGGGTCTTACATATGCCATTTGACCCGTGTGCTTTACCTTCTTGACTGAAAACATGTTTCAAACTTCATATTTCCAAGGCACACCTGCAAAACAGATTTCTCAATTTACATTCTTAGGTACCCAAACCATCTTGGGGCCTTGTGGGTTAGAAGGAAAATTGGCACGTGGCTTCCACTTTTTGACAACATTCAAGTCATCATTTTTCTTCAGAAAATAATCATGCATCATATGTCCAGATTTATCACAATAATTACAGTATGACTTTAAGTACTTAAAAGTGTGAGAATTTTTTGAAGCATATGACTTCTTGTTCCAATATTGTTTCCAATTGGCAGGAGGTGTGTTAAACACATTAGAGATCATAGGTCGACCTTCCCTTGGTTTTGGCTGAGGATAATGGGTCCAGAACACAGGATGTGAGACCCGTTCTTTAACGGATCTTTGCCGGTATTAAATTACAATTAATTCCATGAATTTTGGCTATTTTTAGGGTTTTATTGGGCCTATCTATATGGGCTTTATGTATATATATAAGCCTTTTCAAAATTAAAAAGGGGCATATGTATTATTTCGATTAATTGAGGGTTTAAAGTGTAAAAGAGGGTCAAAAATAAAAAATATATATTTTAATCCCTTTTTTTACCCATTCGATGGCCCCCCTCTCTCTTTCTCACTTTCCCAATTTCTCCCCCCCCCCTCCTTTCCACCCGAACGCAAGAACCGCACGGCGGAAACATGCGGCGGACCCGTGACTCCGCCTCCCCCCTTTCTCCTTCTCGGCGCGGCGACCGCAGCCATGGTGGTGACCGACGGCGATAACCTCGCCGGCGACCTGGTAAGGAGCGGTGAAGTCACGGCGGTGAACCCCCCCCCCTTTCACCCCGGCACCGCGAACGGCGACCCGCCTCCCCTCCCCCGTCTTCTCGGCGCACAGCGACCGGCGGCCATGGCGGCGGCGATCGGCGGCCTCTCCGGTGACCGGGCAAGGGGAAGACCGCGATCGGCCTCCCCCTCTCTCGCCCCCTTTGTCCTTTCACGGTGCGCGGAGGCGGATGAAACCGGTGACCGCCCTCGCCCTTCCTCTCCTTCGCGGTGCGCCGACGACCCGAAGGCCACGGTGGAGGTGTCGGAGCCTCCCCGGCGAGCCTACAGGAGTGGAGAACGCGGTCGCACCCTCGTCGGCTCCGACCCTGGCGTAGTGGTGCGAACCCAACGGCGACATCGGTGGATCTTTCCCTTCCTTCTCCCAGCAAAATCGGCTTCCACGGCTTAGATCCGGTGGGGGGACGGCCTTCTAGCCTCCTTCGGAGCGAAGAGGAACGCCGTGGCATCACCCCAGGACGAGCCGTGGAGTGGAGAGACGGCCAGGAACGAGCGAACCGCGATGACCCTCGGCTTGCTCCCGACCGAATCAGGTGTTTTCCATCGCATTTGAGATAGGGGGATCGTAGCCCTAGCCTGTTAAATTGTTCCAAAAGCATGCCTATCGTCACTGAGTTCATAGATTAACAAAAGTATGCCCATCGTTGCTGAGTTCATAGTTTAACAAAAGCATGCCCTTCGTCGCTGAGTTCATAAATTAACAAAAGCATGCCCATCGTCGCTGAGTTCATAGATTAACAAAAGCATTTCCATCGTCGCTGAGTTCATAGATTAACAAAAGCATGCCCATCGATGCTGAGTTCATAGATTAACTACAACATGCCCATCGTCGCTCAGTTCATAGATGATAAATTGTTACATTGAGATGATGGATTGGCAGGGAATAGGTCAAATATTCTAATTCCCGTCGATTTGAGTCGACCGAGAAGGGATCCAGTTGTGATTCCGGTGGATCCGGTTCTTCGGTAAGGACTATGTTTAATTTATTTTAGATTTTATAACGGTCCGCCATAAACCGTTTGTTGACCCGAGCGGCTGACGATTAGACCGCATAAATAATTTAAATTTGAATGGCGGTAGAAATCTCACGGCTAGTCCGTTTAGCAACTCTTGGCGATTCGTCGTTCGACCGCCTAAGGCTATAACGGCTTTAATTTAACCGCTTGTTCTACGAATTATGCATGTTTGTTTAATTGTGCATTTAATATCGCATCCTCGCCATGTGATGGTTATTTTATAAATTGGGGTGGTTTTCATTCATCCACCATTTCTTGCAACATTTTAATTCAATCATGTTAAATTAATTATGTGTTCTGCATTGCATACTTGCCATTTTAGCATAATCAGTTATTTATGCATGTAATTAATGAATAATTGCCATTTTAACATGATTCGATCAATTATGCATTTAATCTTGCATATTTGCCATTTTTAATTATTATCATAAATTATGGCGTGTTTCTAGATCCCAATAGAATTTCTTTCTCTCTCCTTGTGATGAAACCACTAGTCGTAGCCTAGCGACCTGTAGTGTCGGCCCACCTAGGAGAGGTGGAGGGGTAGTCCCGTGATACGGTTTTTAAGCTAGTTCTGTGGGCCCCTGTCCAACCGTAGCATCCTACGGAGGGGAATACTAGCTAGAGGCCTGGCTCTAGGCACGAGCCAGTGTGTGCACACGTGGTCAGAGACTTGGACTGACACTGACGAGTGTTGCTCTGACTAGTTACTTGTTATGGTATTGTTACGCGTCTCGTTTGCTATGATCAGGCTTGCGTAGATGCTTGGTGGAGGGGTAGTCCCGTGATACGGTTTTTAAGCTAGTTCTGTGGGCCTCAGTCCAACCGTAGCGTCCTACGGAGGGAAATACTAGCTAGAGGCCTGGCTCTAGGCACGAGCCAGTGTGTGTACACGTGGTCAAAGACTTGGACTGACACTGACAAGTGTTGCTCTGACTAGTTACTTGTTCTGGTACTGTTACGCATCTCGTTTGCTATGATCAGGCTTGTGTAGATGCTTGACACGCAGTGTGCACCGTCAGTGGATGCATCTGGTCTCTACTTTCTGGTGGTTTTCTCTTTCTCCTGTCACTTGGTTAGCTACGGTTATTCTATTGGTAGATTTTGAGTACTCGCATTTGAATTAAATTGGCATATTAGTAAACTGTTTAGTTAGTTTTACAACTTTATTAACTTGTCATTTATTTATGCCAATGCATGTTTTACTGCTTTCCTTTAGTTAGTTGCGAGTTAGGGATTTCTTTGAACCCTACTGAGTCTCTATTGTGAGACTCACCCCCTCCTTTTACAGGTGAGGCGGAGCAACCGGCTGTAGGATTCTCTCGTGATTTTGGTGAAAAGTCTTAGAGCCAGCAGTTGTCTATCAGTGGTTGGTTAGTAGTCAGTCTGTCTTTTGTTTTCTTTTGGCCGGGGTATGCCCCGTGTAGTTATTTAGTTTGACCATTGTACAGTGTGGGACTTGTGATATATGGATCTGGATTACTTGTATAAATTTTATCACTCTGATATGTTTAATTGCTTCCATTTAAAGTTCAAATGAAAGCTTTAATTAATATTGCGTGTGTAATTTCTATTCATTATGCATTCCCTCGATAAACACTTACTAACCCTTACGGGGCCTCATCAGCCTCTTGGGTGGCTTCCCCGAGCTCTTGGTATCGATAAATCGATGATATCGGGTTATCGGTATCCGGATCTCCTGGGTCGTCACAATTGGTATCAGAGCGGTGTTGAGGATTTGTATAAGGAATTGGAATTGCATTAGTCTAGAACAAGTCCATGTGAGTCTACTGCTGGCTTAGGTTGTTTTCCGTGATGACTTATGGTTTTTTGTGGTTTTTGTGTTTCCGTTTAGTTCAAAATGCCGCCTCGTAGAAGGGCACGTGTCCCGAGGGAAGGAAGTGGCACTTCTCCTCCGGCTCCGACTAATGTGCGAGCTCCAATTCAAGCTGATCCTGCTCCTCAAGCCGATTTGCCTCCAGGTGGTCGTGGCAGAGCTTTGAAGGAATTTTTGTTGTTCCACCCACCGACTTATGAAGGACAGGCAGATCCTGATGCGGCCAGAGTATGGCTTGATGCAACCGAACGTATATTCCATTCCATGGAGTGCAAGGAGGATGAAAAAGTGATGCTGGCTACATCCCTATTGCAAGGAGCAGCGCTCACGTGGTGGACCACGGAGTGGGAAGTTGTTTTCAGCTCCCGTCCATTTTGTCAGATTACTTGGCAGGAGTTTGTCACATCGTTTGAGCTTGCATACGGTCCAGCATATTTGAGAATGGCCAAAATGCATGAATTTATGGACTTGGCTCAAGGCGATATGATAGTCTTGCAGTATCGAAACAAGTTCATGGAATTGGGTCATTATGCCCCTCAGATCCTTGCTGATGAAAATATGAAAACTAGGCGTTTCTTGTATGGGCTGAGGCCGGAACTGAGATAGCCTCTGATTGCAGCCAGGGTGGCCGAGATGGACTTGGCATATCAAACGGCTATAGCATTAGAACTTGATATTATAAGAGCTCAAGGGTGGACCCAGGTTGAGCTCGTGCGTCAGATTGTGCAGCATCAGCAAGCTAATTGCCAGCCGAGTGTGCCGTTTCAACAAGTCAGTCAGCCGTCTGTGGCAGGAGTTCCATCTGTTGTACCTGCTGCCAGTGGTACTTTTTTTTTGAGCTTAAGTTCAAGAAGCCGTTCAAGAAGTTTAAGAAGCGATATGGCAGGCAAGCTTCTTCGGGTACTGTACAGCAATCGGCACCTTCTTTCCAATAGCGCCAGGGTTCAGTGGCGAGTCAGCCGAGGCAGTGTCCGAAATGTGGTGGGAGCCACCTAGGAAAGCCGTGTGTAATACCCCGATTATTTATTAAGTTTTATTGAGCTTTTATTAATTAAAAATTGAATTAAAATGAATTAATGTTTGAATTTCGAAATATTAATATTTAATTCATTAGAAAATAGAACCTATAAAATTCGACTACCTTAGAAAAATCTGTAAAAATAGTAATTGGGTAAAAGATCATTTTTATAGCAATTTTGTCTTCTGGACTTGACCTAAAATAATTACGTAACCTTGTCTAATTAGAGGATTAATCCCGAATTTGACTTTTACCTAACCTTTACCTAATCGTAACTTAAAACGTGAAATTCGACCTTATTACTCAACCAAATGATCTGAAATCAAGGGCAAATGGAAGGCCACGTGGTAAAGAACATTTACCCTCAATTAATTTGAGGTAAACCTAGCCCTAAAACGTGCTGCCGACATAGCTTTGGTCGAGTCAGGGATTCCGGCGCCGTTTCTAACATGTAACTTGCAGCGCCAAATACTCCCAACTCCGAAGGCTCCAGAAACTCCATGACCTATAGAAATGTAGCTCTTCGACTCTAGTTTCATTTGGTAGCTGGGTCAACCGACGAGGAGTCCAGATCTAGGAGTATTCATCGTTTTGGTGGAGGGTGTTGGTAGTTCGTCGTTCTTCATCTTCAGCTCTTTAATCCATCGATTAAGGTAGGTACCCTTAACCAAATGAGACTTGTAAATATAGTATCTTGATCAGCTCGACGAGATCTATCCAATGGGACTGAAAGCCCCAAATTTCATTAGGTATCCGTGGAGATATCGAGCTTTTTGTGAGATGCTGTCAAGCTTGTTCTTCATTCTAGGGTTTCAAAGTCTTTCTCCGATTTGAGGTAGGATCTAATAACCAAACTCTAATTAACTTACATGATGTAATCAGCATGTTGTTAACTTTCTTTTGACACCAAAATCCCCAAATTCCGTTGTGTATGTTGGGAGAATTTTTAGATTTAGTGGAAGAATGTCAAGAATTAGGTCTTCTTGTGTTCTTCATAGAATATGTTGTGATTCTTGTGAATTCTGATGAAATTCGTGTTTTCAAATTGTAGTTTTATGACCTTAATATGTCTAGTAAGATTCCTATAGCATGGGGTTTTGATTTCAACTCAATTGGACCACAATTGGGTGGGTTTTTGTGCTTTCCGAAAGTTACTGCCGTTGCTATTCTTGTAGGGGTCGACCCCTGGGGTCGACCCATTTTCTGGGCAGCCCTGCAGGCCCGAGGGTCGACCCCAGGGGTCGACCCATCCTGTCCCTGCAAGGGGTCGACCCCTGGGGTCGACCCATCTGCAGAAAGTGTGGGGGTCGACCCCTGGGGTCGACCCATCTTCAGGAATTGTGGGGGGTCGACCCCAGGGGTCAACCCATGTACCAGAAACCCAGTTTTCATCGTTTTGCGACCCGTGGATCGATCCGGATCATTAGGGGATCGACCCATTGAACTTAGACCAATTGAAAACTATACTTTTGAAGAACCAGTGACCTGTTCTAGAAACCTTATGATTTCAATTTACATTGGTTCCTACTTGCAAATATAGTGTAAAAACATGCCATTTACCATCTTCATTTCGAATCATACATTGGTTAAATAGAAACCCACATAATTAGTGGTTAATGGTGTAACTAAATCTCTGTAATGCATGCTATTTCATTCCTGTGAGCTTGTTCTTTAATCATCTTGAATCTTCTTTTGGCTTAATGATTAATGCAAATGATAATGGATAGTCTTTGACATATTAACTTGGTAATTAGGATTAATATGTTGATTAGCTTGTTGGATAGCTGCTGTACTACAGTAGCGCAGCATGATTAACTCTTATTGTGACTTGGTTTTCAATCTTCTTGATGATTGTGCTTACCTTGAAATTCTGAAATGAATCTCCTTCCTACTTGAAATTGTTATTGCTACATGGTTTAAACCTTGGAATTCTGGCCATAAATTATGGAAGTCTAGATTCGTGGGATCTTTGATCCAAAGAAATCAATGCCTGACAAACAATTAAGGCTCGGTCTAGTCCTGGGAGGAGCGCCCGAACACTACGTGTACCCCCGGGGAGGTGATTGACTAGGTGTGGCATTTGGCACCAGTACTATGACATGGGTTAAATCTAGGACTGGCCACTACTCTCTACTACTCTCTACTACTTTTCACTTTCCACTCTTCACTGTTCTATACTCTACTTGTTGTTACTTACTTGCTGTTACTTGGACGTGGAAATGAAACTACACACGTGCTTGACATGACTTGAATTATCTCGATATGGCCAACTCTTTATCGTTATCTCCTGTAGTAAATTCTTATCTTTGTTATTCCTCTTAAGTATTACCATTCTGTTCCTTTATATTTCGTGACCTTGCGAGATCTTTCAATTTTGTTTCATTATATCATCATTACTCTTTTATTGCATTATCCTTTGTAGCATGATATTTTGAAAATGTAATTAAACTGCTAATCACTTATACCTATCTGTTATTTCCTACTGAGCGTTAGCTCATAGTTGTTGTTTCCCCCCTTTCCAGTCTTTTCAGGTGACGCGCTTACCGATGGGGAAGGGCAGGAGTGATGTTTTGAGTGTATCAGTTAGTTATGTTTAGAGTGTGTTGTGCTTCAGTTATGTTGTTGTGGTTTAGAGTTGTTATCCCAGTTGTATTAAGTTGATTTGAGGATTATGTACCAGTTATGTTTTGTTTAATGGTCAATAAGTTATTTCCATTTCTTAGCATTTGTATATATTTAGATTAGTTCTCTCTCTTTCCAGCTCGTTTCTAACTGTACGTCCCGATATTCCACGTCGGGGCGTGACAGTTTAGTTGGTATCAGAGCCCTAGGTTTCATATTCCTAGGTTCCCTAAGTTTAGGTTTACTTGCATTGCATCCCAATAATCGGTATATCAAAAGGTGTTGTCCGAACGTTAGGCTACGCCTATCGGGAAGGTCGCATACTTGCGCGAGTGGTCTTCGGACCGATTAGCTCTGCCAGGTACCGAGTTTTGGTCGTGTTTAGGTGCATTAGACCTCTAACCTTGTTAAAGTCTAGAACCTGACCTGGTGAGATTGGGTAGAAACTTGGGTTAAGTTCGTTCCTTAATCGTGTTATTATCTATTTTATTGGACCTAAGTAATCTATTTCTCGTGTAGATGGCAGCCGAACGTGCTGAATGGAGGAATCTGCAGCGCACGGTTCAAGGCCTGACTCAGGCGTTACATCACGTAGCTCAAGCTGGAGCAGCGGGTCATGGCACCGGTGACTTATACCGGAACTTTCGAGGAATGAACCCGCCAAGATTTGCTGGTTCGACTAAACCCGACGAGGCCGAGCATTGGCTCAACGAAATGGGGAGAATTTTTGAAGTCATGCAATGCACCGACCAAGAGCGTGTCCTTCTTTCTACCTTCCAATTGGAGCGGGACGCGCGTACTTGGTGGGATTCCGTCAAGGCAACTCTAGGCGATCAACAAGTCACATGGGAAGTGTTCGAGGAATTCTTCAACGACAAATATTTTTCCGATCGTGTACAAGAGAGGACGGCGGCAGAGTTCGCGGCTCTAAAGCAGCGAAGCTTATTGATGGCCGAATACGAAGCGTAGTTCTCTCGGCTTTCGCGCTATGCTACTCACCTTATCTCCACAGAAAAGATAAAAGCTAAGCGATTCCTCAACGGGTTGAAGCTTCACTACATCAATCAACTGGCGCCGATGGAGATCTCTACTTATTCTGAGATGGTGAGAAAGGCACAAGTTCTAGAAGATACCTTAGAAATGACGGAGAGGATCCGTGGGCAAGGCATGAAGAAGGAACAACCAACTCCTAGACCCGGATTTGGCACTAGGCAAAAGAGGCCCATGAGTGGGTCTAGTTCGTGGATCGGATCGGGAACGTGGAAAGGCAAGATGCCAAGAAATGAAGAGAAGAAACCTGGCCCTATTGTTCCATTCAAGGGCAAGTGCAAGTATTGTGATCGTCCAGGTCACAAGATGGAGGAATGCTGGCGCAAGCTAGGTGCGTGTTTACGATGTGGGAGTAGGGAACACCGTATCCCTGACTACCCTCTTCTATCGGAACAAGCTACACCGGCAAAACCTCAAGTTATCAAGAAGCCGCAAGGAAGGCTCCAAGCTTTACATGCGGATGAAACTGGGATTTCTGATGATGGCGGACTCGTCGAAGGTACCCTTACTATAATCGACAAGCCCGCATTTGTTCTCTTTGATACTGGTGCAACGCATTCTTTTATTTCTCAGAAATTTGCGAAGTCGTTATCTGTCGAACCTATTATGATGAATTCTCCATTGGTTATATCAACTCCTATTGGTTCTGGAGCGGCTATTCAATATTACTATCCTTCTAGTAAGGTTATTATCGATGAACAGAACTTTCCAGCCGACTTAGTTTGCATGGATATGAAGGATTATGATGTAATCCTTGGAGCAGATTGGTTGGCCAAGTATGAGTTCAGTGTTCACTGCAGTTCTAGCTCAGTGACTTTTACTGGACATTCTGGTTTATCTTTTACGGGGATCAAGCACCATAACCCCGTATCGCTCATCTCTTCTCTTCGAGCCGACAAGCTGATGAGGCAAGGTTGCGAGGCTTTTCTAGCCTTTGTCCATGCTACACCGGAACAGCGAGTTGAGATAAAGGACACTCCTATTATCCGAGAATTCTCCGAAGTCTTTCCGGAGGAACTACCAGGACTTCCGCCTGAGCGGGAAGTTATCTTCTCCATTGATATTGTTCCTGGATCGTCTCCTATTTCTAGAGCTCCTTACCGTATGTCCCCTGCGGAGCTAAGGGAATTAAAGCAACAGCTGATGGAATTGCTCGAGAAGGGCTTTATTCGTCCGAGTACTTCACCTTGGGGAGCTCCTGTATTATTCGTCAGGAAAAAGGATGGTTCGATGAGATTATGCATCGATTATCGGCAACTGAACCAGCTAACTATCAAGAATAAATACCCATTGCCGAGGATCGATGAATTATTTGACCAGATAGCGAGAGCACATTATTTCTCTAAGATCGATCTTCGATCTGGATATCATCAGCTGAGGATTAAGGAAGATGATATTTGTAAAACGGCTTTTCGCAGCAGGTATGGTCATTTTGAGTTTGTCGTTATGCCTTTTGGTCTAACGAATGCACCAGCAGCTTTCATGCAGTTAATGAATAATGCATTCCGACCTTATCTTGATCAATGGGTCGTGGTATTCATTGACGACATACTAATTTATCCCAAGACTGAAGAAGAGCATGCCGAACATTTGAGGATGGCATTGCAGATATTGAAAGATCATCAACTATATGCCAAATTCAGTAAATGTGATTTCTGGCAACAAGAAGTGTCCTTCTTAGGACATATCATCACCAAAGAAGGTATTTCAGTTGATCCTTCGAAAGTGGAGGCAGTAAGGAACTGGGATCAGCCTACTACAGTGACCGAAGTGAGAAGCTTCCTAGGCCTGGCAGGCTATTATCGGAGATTTATTCAAGACTTCTCCAAGATTGCGGTACCTCTCACTCGATTGGCCCGCAAAGACAACAAGTTTGAATGGTCCGAGGAATGTCAGCAGAGCTTTCAAACATTGAAGGATTGCCTCACTACTGCACCCGTATTGACTTTACCTTCTGGCGACGGTGGTTTCGTGGTCTTACCGATGCTTCTGGTATTGCCTTAAGCTGTGTACTCATGCAGCATGGTAAGGTGATTGCCTATTCTTCTAGGCAGCTGAGGAAGCATGAAGAGAATTATCCCGTTCATGACTTGGAACTTGCAGCAGTTGTATTCGCCTTAAAAATTTGGAGGCATTACTTGTATGGAGAAACATTCACAGTATTTTCAGATCATAAGAGTCTGAAGTATTTATTTTCTCAGAAAGAACTTAACATGAGGCAGAGAAGATGGTTGGAGTACTTGAAGGACTTCAACTTCTCGATTGAATATCATCCCGGTAAAGGCAATGTGGTGGCAGATGCATTAAGCCGGAAGCCTGTGGCTAAATTATCAAGTCTCATGTTACAAGAGTGGAGGCTATTGGAACAGTTGGCTAGCCTGGATCTAAATGTTGATAATGATCGGGTTATAATTGCACAGATTCGACTTAAGCCCGAATTATTGATGGAGATTAAATCCTTACAAGATAATGATCCCGAGCTGGTTGAGATCAAGGGAAGTTTGAGCAGCAGACCCGACTTCATGGTGGCTGACGATGGAAGATTGTTATTCCAGGGTAGAACTTGTGTACCTGATGAAGCTGAGTTAAAGAACAAGATTCTGGAAGAAGCACATAGATCCAAATACACTATTCATCCTGGAGGCACTAAAATGTTCAAGGATTTGAAAAGGTCCTTTTGGTGGTCGAATATGAAAAGGGAAATTACAGATTTCGTGAGTAGATGTCTGGTTTGTCAACAAGTTAAGGCCGATCATTTCAGACCGGCAGGAAAGTTGAAACCACTCGACATACCCCAATGGAAGTGGGAAAGCATTGGCATGGATTTCATTATGGGTCTACCTAAGACTCGTGGTGGATTTGATGCGATATGGGTGATCATCGATCGCTTGATAAAATCGGCTCATTTCTTACCCATTAAGTCCAAGTGGACAATTGATGTATTGGATGCTTTATATTTGAAGGAAGTGGTAAGGCTCCATGGTATACCTGTCAGCATTGTGTCTGATAGAGACTCGAGATTTACTTCACATTTCTGGAAGGGACTGCAAGAGTCTCTTGGTACTCATCTGAATTTCAGTACTACTTTTCATCGACAGACAGATGGACAGACTGAAAGAACCAACCAGATAGTGGAAGATATGCTGCGAGCTTGCATGATTGATTTCGGAGGCAGTTGGAGTAATCACTTGGCATTGATTGAGTTCGCCTACAACAACAGTTACCAATCCAGCATACAAATGGCTCCATTTGAAGCTTTGTATGGAAGAAGCTGTCGTTCCCCGTTGTGTTGGGACGAGGTGGGCGAGAAGCAATGGCTTGGACCGGATCTTATTTCGGTGTCATCACAGAATATCCGTATCATCCGAAACCGGTTACAAGTGGCACAATCAAGATAGAAAAGCTATGCTGACAACCGGAGAAGGGCATTAGAGTTCCAAGTGGGTGAGCATGTATTTCTGAAGGTCTCTCCTACGAGAGGGATTCGTAGATTCGACATTCGCGGCAAGCTAAGCCCGCGGTATATCGGTCCGTTCGAGATTCTGGATAGAGTGGGCGAGGTGGCTTATCGATTGGCGTTACCGCCTCAGTTGTCTGGCGTGCACAACGTCTTCCATATTTATATGTTGCGGAAGTATGTGTACGACCCCACTCATGTTATTCATCATGTGGATTTCGAGCTGAAGGAGGATCTGACCTACGAGGAAAGACCGATAAAGATTCTGGATCAGAAGCAACAGCAACTCCGGAATCGCTCTATATTGATGGTCAAGATTCAGTGGAGTCGGCGTGGGACCGAAGAGGCTACTTGGGAATCGGAAGATACTATGCGGAAGCGGTATCCCGACCTATTCTAGGTGATCTATCTTTTCCCTACTTTTCGTATATAGTGCAGTGAATTTGGAGGACCAAATTCTTTAAGTAGGGGAGGGTGTAATACCCCGATTATTTATTAAGTTTTATTGAGCTTTTATTAATTAAAAATTGAATTAAAATGAATTAATGTTTGAATTTTGAAATATTAATATTTAATTCATTAGAAAATAGAACCTATAAAATTCGACTACCTTAGAAAAATCTGTAAAAATAGTAATTGGGTAAAAGATCATTTTTATAGCAATTTTGTCTTCTGGACTTGACCCAAATTAATTACGTAACCTTGTCTAATTAGAGGATTAATCCCGAATTTGACTTTTACCTAACCTTTACCTAATCGTAACTTAAAACGTGAAATTTGACCTTATTACTCAACCAAATGATCTGAAATCAAGGGCAAATGGAAGGCCACATGGTAAGGAACATTTACCCTCAATCAATTTGAGGTAAACCTAGCCCTACAATGTGCTGCCGACATAGCTTTGGTCGAGTCAGGGATTCCGGCGCCGTTTCTAACACGTAACTTGCAACGCCAAATACTCCCAACTCTGAAGGCTCCAGAAACTCCATGACCTATAGAAATGTAGCTCTTCGACTCTAGTTTCATTTGGTAGCTGGGTCAGCCGACGAGGAGTCCAGATCTGGGAGTATTCGTCGTTTTGGTGGAGGGTGTTGGTAGTTCATCGTTCTTCATCTCCAGCTCTTTAATCCGTCGATTAAGGTAGGTACCCTTAACCAAATGAGACTTGTAAACATAGTATCTTGATCAGCTCGACGAGATCTATCCAATGGGACTGAAAGCCCCAAATTTCATTAGGTATCCGTGGAGATATCGAGCTTTTTGTGAGATGCTGTCAAGCTTGTTCTTCATTCTAGGGTTTCGAAGTCTTTCTCCGATTTGAGGTAGGATCTAACAACCAAACTCTAATTAACTTACATGATGTAATCAGCATGTTGTTAACTTTCTTTTGACACCAAAATCCCCAAATTCCGTAGTGTATGTTGGGAGAAATTTTAGATTTAGTGGAAGAATGTCAAGAATTAGGTCTTCTTGTGTTCTTCATAGAATAGGTTGTGATTCTTGTGAATTCTGATGAAATTCATGTTTTCAAATTGTAGTTTTATGACCCTAATATGTCTAGTAAGATTCCTATAGCATAGGGTTTTGATTTCAACTCAATTGGACCACAATTGGGTGAGTTTTTGTGCTTTCCGAAAGTTACTGCCGTTGCTGTTCTTGCAGGGGTCGACCCCTGGGGTCGACCCATTTTCTGGGCAGCCCTGCAGGCCCGAGGGTCGACCCCAAGGGTCGACCCATCCTGTCCCTGCAAGGGGTCAACTTTTGGGGTCGACCCATCTACAGAAAGTGTGGGGGTCGACCCCAAGGGTCGACCCATCCAGCAGGCAGACCCCATTTTTACAGGGGTCGACCCCAGGGGTCGACCCATGTACCAGAAACTCGGTTTTCATTGTTTTGCGACCTGTGGATCGATCCGGATCATTAGGGGATCGACCCATTGAACTTAGACCAATTGAAAACTATACTTTTGAAGAACCAGTGACCTGTTATGGAAACTTTATGATTTCAATTTACATTGGTTCCTACTTGCAAATATAGTGTAAAAACATGCCGTTTACCATCTTCATTTCGAATCATACATTGGTTAAATAGAAACCCACATAATTAGTGGTTAATGGTGTAACTAAATCTCTATAATGCATGCTATTTCATTCTTGTGAGCTTGTTCTTTAATCATCTTGAATCTTCTTTTGGCTTAATGATTAATGCAAATGATAATGGATAATCTTTGACATATTAACTTGGTAATTAGGATTAATATGTTGATTAGCTTGTTGGATAGCTGCTGTACTACAGTAGCGTAGCATGATTAACTCTTATTGTGACTTGGTTTTCAATCTTCTTGATGATTGTGCTTACCTTGAAATTCTGAAATGAATCTCCTTCCTACTTGAAATTGTTTATGCTACATGGTTCAAACCTTGGAATTCTGGCCATAAATTGTGGAAGTCTAGATTTGTGGGATCTTTGATCCAAAGAAATCAATGCCTGGCAACCAATTAAGGGCTCGGTCTAGTCCTGGGAGGAGCGCCCGAACACTACGTGTACCCCTAGGGAGGTGATTGACTAGGTGTGGCATTTGGCACCAGTACTATGACATGGGTTAAATCTAGGACTGGCCACTACTCTCTACTACTCTCTACTACTTTTCACTTTCCACTCTTCACTGTTCTATACTCTACTTGTTGTTACTAACTTGCTGTTACTTGGACGTGGAAATGAAACTACACACGTGCTTGACATGACTTGAATTATCTCGATATGGCCAACTCTTTATCGTTATCTCCTGTAGTAAATTCTTATCTTTGTTATTCCTCTTAAGTATTACCATTCTGTTCCTTTATATTTCGTGACCTTGCGAGATCTTTCAATTTTGTTTCATTATATCATCATTACTCTTTTATTGCATTATCCTTTATAGCATGATATTTTGAAAATGTAATTAAACTGCTAATCACTTATACCTATCTGTTATTTCCTACTGAGCGTTAGCTCATAGTTGTTGTTTCCCCCCTTTCCAGGCTTTTCAGGTGACGTGCTTACCGATGGGGAAGGGCAGGAGTGATGTTTTGAGTGTATCAGTTAGTTGTGTTTAGAGTGTGTTGTGCTTCAGTTATGTTGTTATGGTTTAGAGTTGTTATCCCAGTTGTATTGAGTTGATTTGAGGATTATGTACCAGTTATGTTTTGTTTAATGGTCAATAAGTTATTTCCATTTCTTAGCATTTGTATATATTTAGATTAGTTCTCTCTCTTTCCAGCTCATTTCTAACTGTACGTCCCGATATTCCGCGTCGGGGCGTGACACCGTGTCTGATGCCGGTGGTTTGCTTTCGATGTGATCAACCGGGACATGTGGTTCGAGATTGTCCTCTGAGGCCGAAACTGGTGCAGTTCTCTCAACCGCAGCCTTCTCAGTTCAGACCTCCTCCACCACATAACATGTCCTGAAGTAGCTGTGGCATCTCATCTTGTGGAAGGTACGGTTATGATTTATAGCCAAGCAGCACGTGTTTTGTTTGATTAATATGTTTCTCATTCATTTCTTTATGAAGACTATGATTTCTCTTAGTTCGCTCCTTGTTCTTCCTTATAAATTTTGAGGACGAAATTTTTATTAAGAGGGAGGGACTGTGAGACCCGTTCTTTAACGGATCTTTGCCGGTATTAAATTAGAATTAATTCCATGAATTTTGGCTATTTTTAGGGTTTTATGAGGCCTAGTTATATGGGCTTTGTGTATATATATAAGCTTTTTCGAAATTAAAAAGGGGCATATGTATTATTTCACTCAATTGATGGTTTAAAGTGTAAAAGAGGGTTAAAAATCAAAAAAAATATTTTAAGCCCTTTTTTTACCCATTTGATGGCCCCCCTCTCTCTTTCTCGCTTTCCCAATTTCTCCCCCCCTTCCACACGAACGCAGGAACCGCACGGCTGAAACCCGCGGCGGACCCGCGACTCCGCCTCCCCCATTCCTCCTTCTCAGCACGGCGGCCCCGGCCACGGCAGCGACCGACGGTGACCACCTCGCCGGTGACCTGGCAAGGAGGGGTGAAGTCACAGCGGCGAACCCCCCCTTTCACCGCTACACCACGAACGGCGACCCGCCTCCCCTCCTCCGTCTTCTCGGCGCACAGCGATCGGCGGCCACGGCCGCGGCGACCGGGCAAGGGGAAGACCGCGATCAACCTCCCCCTCTCTCGCCCCCTTTCTCCTTTCACGGTGCGCAAAGGCAGACAAAATCGGCGACCCTCCTCGCCCTTCCTCTCCTTCGCGGTGCGCCGACGACCCGAAGGCCACGGTGGAGGTGCCGGAGGGTCCCCAGTGAGCCAATAGGAGTGGAGAACGTGGCCGTAGCCTCGTCGGCTCCGACCCCGGCGCGGTGGTGCGAACCCTACGGCGACATCGGTGGCTCTTTCCCTTCCTTCTCGCGGCAAAATCGGCTTCCTCGGCTTAGATCCGGTGGGGAGACTGCCTTCTAGCCTTGTTCGGAGTGAAGAGGAATGCCGTGGCATCACCCCGGGACCAGCCGTGGAGTGGAGAGACGGCTGGGAACTAGCGAACCGCGACGACCCTCGGCTTGCTCGCGGCCGATTTGGGCATTTTTCATCGCATTTGAGGTAGGGGGATCGTAGCCCTAGCCCATTAAATTGTTCCAAAAGCATGCCCATCGTCGCTGAGTTCATAGATTAACAAAAGCATGCCCATCATCGCTGAGTTCATAGATTAACAAAAGCATGCCCATCGTCGCTGAGTTCATAGATTAATAAAAGCATGCCCATCGTCACTGAGTTCATAGATTAATAAAAGCATGCCCATCGTCGCTGAGTTCATAGATTAACAAAAGCATGCCCATCGTCCCTGAGTTCATAGATTAACTACTGCATGTCCATCGTCCCTGAGCTCATATATGATAAATTGTTATATTGATATGATGGATTGGCAGTGAATATGTCAAACATTATAATTACCGTCGATTTGAGTCGACCGGGAAGGGATCTGGTTGTGATTCTGGTGGATCCGGTTCTTCGGTAAGGACTATGTTTAATTTATTTTAGATTTTATAACGGTCTGCCATTAAGCGTTTGTTGACTCGAGCGACTGACGATTAGACCGCGTAAATAATTTAAATTTCAATGGCGGTAGAAATCTCACGGCTAATCCGTTTAGCAACTCGTGGCGATTCGTCGTTCGACCGCCTAAGGCTATAACGGCTTTAATTTAACCGCTTGTTCTGCAAAATATGCATGTTTGTTTAATTGTGCATTTAATATCGCATCCTCGCCATGTGATGGTTATTTTATAAATTGGGGCAGTTTTCATTCATCCGCCATTTCTTGCAACATTTTAATTCAATCATGTTAAATTAATTATGCGTTCTGCACTGCATACTTGCCATTTTAGCATAATCAGTTATTTATGCATGTAATTAAGGAATAATTTCCATTTTAACATGATTCGATCAGTTATGCATTTAATCTTGCATATTTGCCATGTTTAATTGTTATCATAAATTATGGCATATTTTTAGATCCCAATAGAATTTCTTTCTCTCTCCTTGTGATGGAAACACTAGTCGTAGCCCAGCGACCTGTAGTGTCGGCCCACCTAGGAGAGGTGGAGGGGTAGTCCCGTGATATTGTTTTTAAGCTAGTTCTGTGGGCTCCAGTCCAACCGTAGCGTCCTACGGAGGGAAATACTAGCTAGAGGCCTGGCTCTAGGCACGAGCCAGTGTATGCACACGTGGTCAGAGACTTGGACTGACACTGACGAGTGTTGCTCTGACTAGTTACTTGTTCTGTTATTGTTACGCGTCTCGTTTGCTATGACCAGGCTTACGTAGATGCTTGAGACGCAGTGTAAGCCATCAGTGGACGCATCTGGTCTCTACTTTCGGGTGGTTTTCTCTTTCTCCTGTCACTTGGTTAGCTACGGTTATTCTATTGGTAGATTTCGAGTTCTCACATTTGAATTAAATTGGCATATTAGTAAACTATTTCGTTAGTTTTACAGCTTTATTAACTTGTCATTTATTTATGACAATGCATGTTTTACTGCTTTCCTTTAGTTAGTTCCGAGTTAGGGATTTCTGTGAACCCTACTGAGTCTCTACTGTGAGACTCACCCCCTCCTTTTATAGGTGAGGCGGAGCAACCGGCTGCAGGATTCTCTCGTGATTTTGGCGAAAAGTCTTAGAGCCAGCAGTTGTTTGTCAGTGGTCGGTTAGTAGTCAATCTGTCTTTTGTTTTCTTTTGGCTGGGGTATGCCCCGTGTAGTTATTTATTTTGACTATTGTACAGTGTGGGACTTGTGATAATGGATCTGGACAACTTGTATAAAATTTACCACTCTGATATGTTTAATTGCTTCCATTTAAAGTTCAAATGAATGCTTTAATTAATATTACGCGTGTAATTTCTATTCATTATGCATTCCCTCGACAAACACTTACTAACCCTTACGGGGCCTCATCAACCTCTTGGGTGGCTTCCCCGAGCTCTTGGTATCGGTAAATCGATGATATCGGGTTATCGATATCCGGATCTCCAGGGTCGTCACACAGGATGTGTTGACACCATAGGTTGGTAGTGTTGTTTAGCCTTGGGATGTGTCGACCTACCCTTGCCTTTTCCATTGTTCATTGTCTTCCTGTATGCTTCTAAATCACCATTCTTCATTGTAAAGCAATCATGTATGGCATGTCCATGTCTTCCACAATAAAAACATGAGATTTTCTTTATAGGTGGATGTGTGTGTGTGGCAGAAGTATGTTTAACATGCATAGTGATGCTAGCAACATTTTTGGATTTTTGATGCAAATAGACTTTTTGATTTTTATTTTCTTTTTGAATCACTTGGACATAAGACTGCTTTGAGGGTGAAGTAGAGGTACTGGATATATTTGAACTATGAACAAAAGAGGTATGAACCTCATTAACAAAAGGCTTCTTTTTTACAGGATTGTAGCCAAGGCCTTCTCCTTAAAAATTAACTTTCATGCCCAAAAGTTTATCCAGATTATCTTTTCCATCCACAAACTTGGACAGCGAATTATTCAAGTCCTGGATTTCAGATTGAAGAGATGAAATGTGCAATTCTGCACTGGCAAATTCTTCATCATAACTAGCAAGCCTGACATTCAACAATGCATTAGTGGTCTTGAGGCTGTCTACTTCCTGTTGTAGACCATCCACATTTTCATATTCACTTTCAGCCACAATCTTTCCTTTTTCAAGAGATCTTTCAGAAATGGACGTGTTCAATTCCTTCAGTTTCTCATTTTTTTTTCAAGCTTTTATCATGAACAAGTTCATTTTGACCATTGTCCATTGAACTTATTTTCTGTGAGACCCGTTCTTTAATGGATCTTTATCGGTAATAAAATATAACTTATTCCGTGAATTTTGGCTATTTTTATGAAATTTATGGGCTTTTTTCTAGCATTTAATCTACTTAGTTAAAGCTTTTAAGGAAATTAATGGGCAGAATTATAATTTCACTTTATTGAGGGTTTAAAGCGCAAAATAAGGTAAAAAATAAAAAATATATATTTTAATCCTTTTTTCAACCCATTCGATCACTCCCCTCTCTCTCTCCCATTTCTCTTCTCTCCCCCCCCTTTTCAGTTGAACCCGTAGGCACCCGCGCGAATGCTGCGAACGGGCGCCCCCTTTCTCCTTCTCGGCGCGCGGTGATGCCATCGTCCACGGCGGAGGAGTCCGGCGTCCTCGCCGACGAGCTGGTAGGGAGGAGATCGCGGCGGTGACCCCGTCGGAGCCAGACCCCGGCGCGGAGGCGCAGTCCCACTGCAGCATCGGGCGGCCCTCTCTCGCCTTCTCGTGGCCTTCTCGCGGCGATATCGGCGCCCTCGGCTAGGAATCCAGAGGGGGGCGACCTTCTTCCCATGCTAGGAGTGACAGAAGCTTCCCCACGATGCGAGGAATGCGGAGACGTCAACCCAAGTCGAACCGCGGAGTGTAGTAACGGCCGGGAAAAGGCGAGCCGCGGCGCGACCCTCGGCTTGCTAGCGATCGGAATGGACGTTTCGTCACGATTAAGGTAGGGGGGATCGATGCCCTAGCTCGTTAGATCGTTCCTAATGCCATGCCCCTTGTCGTTATGTTTTAAACGGCATGCCCATCGTCTTTAAGTTTTTGAAGCATGCCCATCGTCTTTATATTTTTGAAGCATGCCCATCGTTTTTATGTTTTTGGAGAATGCCCATCGTTGCTGAGTTCATAGACGATGACTTGTCGTACTATGATAGTGGAATGGCAGGGAACAGGTTAAAAGTTATGAATCTCGTGGATTCGGTTCTCTAGTAAGGACCATGTTTAGATTATTTCAGAATTTTGTAACTGTCCGCCATAAACCGTTTATTGACCCAAGCGGCTGACATCTCGACCGCGTAAATATTTTAAATCTAAATGGCGGTAGAAACTTCACGGCCAGCCCGTTTAGCAGCACGCGACGGTTCGTCATTCGACGGCCTAAAGCTATAGCGGCCCTAGTTCAACCGCTTGTTCTGCAATTTTTGCATGTTCATTTAATTATGCATTTAATATCGCATCTTTGACATGTTTAAGTTATTTTATACACTGGGGCAGTTTTCTTTCAATCGTTTAATTCCGGTAGATTTTAATTCTTAGCATATTTAGTTAATTATGCTTTTAATCTTGTATATTTGCCATGTTTAATTGTTATCATAAATTATGGCATGTTTTTACATTCCGATAGTATAACTTTCACTCTCTTTGTGATGGAACCATTAGTCGTAGCCCAGCGACCTGTAGTGTCGGCCCACCTAGGAGAGGTGGAGGGGTAGTCCAGTGATACAGTTTTTAAGCTACTTCTGTGGGCCCCGGTCTAACCGTAGCGTCCTACAGAGGGGAATACTAGCTAGAGGCCTGGCTCTAGGCAACGAGCCAGTGTGTGCACACGTGGTCAGAGACTTGGGCTGACACTGACGAGTGTTGCTCTGACTAGTACTTGGTTCTGGTACTGTTACGCATCTCGCTGGTTATGATCAGACCTGCGTAGATGCTTGAGACGCAATGTAAGCCGTCAGTGGACGCATCTAGTCTCTACTTTATGGTGGTTTTCTCTTTCTCCTGTCACTTGGTTAGCTGAGGTTATTCTATTGGTAGATTTAGCTCCTGACGCTCATATTTATTTATATTGACATTGTAGTTAGCTGTGATAGAATGGCTTAGTTTGCTTACATCTTTACTAAATTGCATTCAATCCTGCTAATGCATGTTTAGTTCATTATGCATGTTTTACTATTTTTACATGTTTAATTTAAATGCATGCTCTAATGGCTTTTGCATTTGCATGTTTGTTTGCGATGTTGGGATCCGCGTGACCCCTACTGAGTCTGGCTGTGACTCACCCTTCCTCTTTCAGGTGAGCCGCGACAGCCATCTTCCGGAGCTTCTCGAGTTTTGGACGGTACATCTTAGTCACTCACAGTAGTCGGTCAGTCTGTTAGTCCTCTTTTGTACTTTTGGCCGGGGTATGCCCCGTGTAGTTGTACATTTGGATTTTGTTCAGTTGTCGGACTTGTATATATTGTGGATCTGGACTATTATGTATGTTTACCACTCTGATATTTTAAGTTGCTTTCATTTAAAGTTCAAATGAATGCTTTAATTAATTTTGCGCGTGTAATTTCCATTCGTTATGCATCCCCTCGACAAACTCTTCAACCCTTACGGGGTCTCATCAGTCTCTTGGGTGGCTTCCCCGAGCTCTTGGTATCGGTAAATCGATGATATCGGTTTATCGGTATCCGGATCTCCTGGGTTGTCACAGTTGGTATCAGAGCAGAGTTCAGGATTTGTATAAGGAATTGAAATTGCACGAGTCCAGAACAAGTCCATGTGAGTCATCTACTACTGGCTTAGGATGTTTTCCGTTATTACTTATGTGTTTTCTGATATTACGTGTTTTCTTTTAGTTCAAGATGCCGCCTTGTAGAAGGGCACGCGTTCTTAGAGAGAAGCTCGCGTGGTGGAGCACGGAGTGGGAAGTTGCTTTCATCTCCCGTCCACTTTGTCAGATTACTTGGCAGGAGTTTGTCACATCGTTTGAGCTTGCATACAGTCTAGCATATTTGAGAATGGCCAAAATGCATGAATTTATGGACTTGGCTCAAGGCGATATGACAGTCTTGCAGTATCGAGACAAGTTTATGGAATTAGGTCATTATGCCCCTCAGATCCTTACTGATGAAAACATGAAAACTAGGCGTTTCTTGTGTGGGCTGAGGCCGGAACTAAGACACCCTCTGATTGCAACTAGGGTGGCCGAGATGGATTTGGCATATCAAGCGGCTGCAGCATTAGAACTTGGTATTATAAGAGCTCAAGGGCGGACCCAGGTTGAGCTCGTGCATCAGATTGTGTAGCGTCAGCAAGCTAATTGCCAGCCGAGTGTGCCGTTTCAGCGAGTCAGTCAGCCGTCTGTGGCAGGAGTTTCATCTGCTGTACCTGCTGCCAGTGGTACTTCTTTTTCTAAACCCAAGTTCAAGAAGTCGCTCAAGAAGTTTAAGAAGCGGTATCGCAGGCAAGCATCTTCGGGTACCGCACAGTAGCAATCAGCACCTTCTTTCCAGCAGCGTCAAGGCTTAGCAGTTAGTCAACCAAAACCGTGTCCGAGATGTGGTGGGAGCCACCTAGGCAAGACTTGTTTGCTGCCGGTGGTTTGTTTTCGTTGTGATCAACTGGGGCATGTGGTTCAAGATTGCCTTCTGAGGCCGAAACCGGTGCAGTTCTTTCAACCACAGCCGTCTCAGTTCAGACCTCCTCCCCCACATAACTTGTCCTGAAGCAATTGTGGCATCTTAGCTCATGGAAGGTACGATTATGATTTATGATCCTGCAGCTCGTGTTCTATTTGATTCAAGTGCTTCTCATTCATTTATTTCTAAAGACTTTATTGCCTGTATTGAGGAGCCGACTTCTGAAATGACTTGTGAGTTGCTTATTGAACTACCTTCTGGAGATTTCATGTTCACACCTCTCTGTCTAGAAGAGACTCCTATTGTGATTGGCAATCATTAGTTGCCAGCTAGATTGTATGCCTTGCAGCTTGTTGATTGTGATATTATTCTGGGCATAGATTGGTTAGAGCAATTGGGAGCTGTGGTTGAAAAAGATCTAGTCTCAGCCACATGATCTGATTTTAAGATAGTTGAATTAGGTGACTACCACGAATAAGTATCCTCTGCCCAGGATCGAGGATTTGCTTGATTAATTATAGTCTGCTACTATCTGTCCTCGGATTGCTTTCCGATCAGGTTGGTATCAGCTAAGAATTAGAGAATCTGATGTGGAAAAGGCTGTGTTTAGCATGCGTTATGGTCGTTTTAAGTTTTGGTTATGCCATTTGGGCTGACCAATGCTCCCTGATGCAGCGTGTGGTTTATCCTTAGCTAACCCAGTTCATGGTGATCTTTGCCTATGCTATTTTTGTCCATTCTGCTCCTAAGGAAGAGCATGTGCAAGATCTCAGGATCATTTTACAAACTCTATGCAAAATCTAGTAAATGCGAGTTTTGGCTTGGGGAGGTTCACCTTCTCGGCCACGTGAGTTCGGGAGAATTTGTGATAGGTATGGATGCTTCTTGTGTAAGGTCGGGTGCAATACTTATGTTACATGAGAAAGTATTGGTTATGCACCCCGGTAGTTAAAACAGCATAAAGAGAAATATCCCACTCGTGATTTCAATTTTGTTCTTCTCCTTCTCTTCTCTCCTCCTCATTTCTCCCGTTCCACTCTCTCCTTCGTTTATCTCTTCCCTCTGTTCCTCTCGACGCGGGGCGCATGACCGTGTCGAGCTGGCCGAGGTAGGGACGCGATGGAATGGTCGTGGAGTGTGATCGAATGACGGATTGAGTGTACGTTGGCACGATCCCTTGGTGGATCCAATGCTGACGTGGTTTGATCATTTTCGTCGCTTGTCATTTGCCCTAGGGTTAGGAGCTAGATCATCTACTCCTCGACTGTAGAGAGTGGTTTCCGTGTGAGGCTTTCAACATAGACTTTCTGATCTGTTGGTCGCTGTGTGCGAGTCCTGTGTTGACTCCAACCAATTATCTGTAGATCAAGGAAGCTCAACAGGCAGGCAAGAATGAGTTAATAGTCAGCTTCTGTCGCAGGCTTTATGTTTCAATTGTTGATGTGTTGCGGAATGCCATCCTTAGTAAAGCCCCTTGATTCCGTTTTATTATTTACTTTGGCACTACCAAGACGTATCAGAATCTGAAAGGCAGTTCTGGTGGCCAGGTATGAAAAGAGATGCAACCGAGTTCATCTCGTAATACTTGACGTACCAACAAGTAAAAGCCGAGCATCAAAAACCTAGAGGAATGCTTCAACCTTTAAAAATCCCGGTGTGGAAATGGGATCATGTCACGATAGATTTTGTTGTGGGTTTACCCCAGACTTCACAGGGTTATGATGGAATCTAGCTATTAATTGATCGATTGACAAAGACAGCGAGATTATTGCCAATTAAAGTCGCTTGGAATGTGCAGCAATTGGCCGAGCTTTATGTTGCAAAGATTATGCCATTACATGGAATTCCAATGTCAATAGTGTCAGATCGTGACTCATGGTTTACTTCTGGCTTCTGGCATAATTTTCAAAAAGCGTTGGGCACCGAGTTAGCCTTCAGTTCAGCGTATCATTCGTAGTTTGATGGTTAGTCAGAAAGGACTATTCAGACTTTAGAAGATATGCTAAGATCGTGTTGCCTAGATTGGCAGGGTTCGTGGAGTCAACATTTGCCACTCGTGGAATTGTTTATAATAACAGTTATCACTCCAGCATCGATTTGGTTCCTTATGAAGCATAGTATCGGCGTCCTTGTCGTACTTCTTTGAACTGATTTGAAGCCGGTGACAAATAGTTGACAGGACCTGATATGGTATGGTTCAGCAGTATGCTGATGTGGTTCATTTGATCAGGTAGAAAATATTGGCAGCTCAGAGTCGATAGAAAAACTACGCAGATCAGCGCATGTGACCATTGCAATTTGAGCCTGGAGATATGGTGTTTGTAAAAATATCTCCGATGAAAGGCGTTATGAGGTTTGGGAAGCGTGGAAAGCTCAATCCCTGTTATATTGGTCTGTTTCCTATTCTGGAACGTATGGACAAAGTGGCTTATCGTCTTCAAATGCTGACGGCGATGCAAGCAATCCACGATTTCATTCATGTGTCCCAACTGAGGAAATATGTCCCTGATGCATCTCACATGCTCAATGATTCAGTTTGGCCTGAAGTGACTACAGATTTATCTACACTAGAGTACCCACTCAGAATTGAAGATCATCATGAGCAACGATTGAGAAATAAAGTAATCCCTCTGGTTAAGGTTGTCTGGCAGTGTCACTCTAGTAATGAGGCTACATGGGAACGTGAGGATGAAATGCGTCAGCAATTTCCTTTCTTGTTCGAATAAGGTATAATTCTTTCAATTCGCTCCTTGTGCTTCCTTTTAAATTTTGAGGATGAAATTTTTATTAGGAGGGAGGGACTGTGAGACCCGTTCTTTAACGGATCTTTACCGGTAATAAAATAGAACTTATTCTGTGAATTTCAGCTATTTTATGAAATTTATGGGCCTTTTCTAGCATTTAATCTAATTAGTTAAAGCTTTTAAGCAAATTAATGGGCATAATTATAATTTTGCTTTATTGAGGGTTTAAAGCGTAAAATAAGGTTAAAAATAAATATATATACATATATATTAATCCTTTTTTTAACACATTCGATCACTCCCCTCTCTCTCTCTCTCCCATTTCTCTTCTCTTCCCCTCCTTTTCGGTCGAACCAGCAGGCACCCGCGCGAACGCCGCGAACGAGCGCCCCCTTTCCCCCTTTCTCTTTCTCGGCGCGCGGCGACGCCATCGTCCACGACGGAGGAGTCCGGCGGCCTCGCCGGTGAGCTGGCAGGGAGGAGATCACGGCGGTGACCCCGTGGGAGCCGGACCCCGGTGCGGAGGCGCGGTCCCACTGCAGCATCGAGCGGCCCTCTCTCCCCTTCTCGTGGCCTTCTCACGGCGATATCGGCGCCCTCGGCTAGGAATCCGGAGGGGGGCGACCTTCTTCCCGTGCTAGGAGCGACAGAAGCTTCCCCACGACGCGAGGAACGTGGAGACGTCAACCCGGGTCGAACTGTGGAGTGTAGTAACGGCCGGGAAAAGGCGAGCCGCAGCGCGACCCTCGGCTTGCTTGTGGTCAGAACGGATGTTTCGTCACGATTGAGGTAGGGTGGATTGATGCCCTAGCTCGTTAGATCGTTCCTAATGCCATGCCCCTTGTCGTTATGTTTTAAACGGCATGCCCATCATCTTTATGTTTTTGAAGCATGCCCATCGTTTTTATGCTTTTGAAGCATGCCCATTGTCTTTATGTTTTTGGAGCATGCCCATCGTTGCTAAGTTCATAGATGATGAATTGTCATATTATGATGGTGGAATGGCAGGGAACAGGTTAAAAGTTATGAATCCCGTGGATTCGGTTCTCCGGTAAGGACCATGTTTAGATTATTTCAGAATTTTGCAACGGTCCGCCATAAACAATTTATTGACCCAAGCGGCTGACATCTCGACCGCGTAAATATTTTAAATCTAAATGGCAATATAAACTTCACGACCTGCTCGGTTAGCAGCACGTGGCGGTTCGTCATTCGACCGCCTAAGGCTATAGCGGCCCTAGTTCAACTGCTTGTTCTGCAATTTTTGCATGTTCATTTAATTATGCATTTAACATCGCATCTTCGCCATGTTTAAGTTATTTTATAGACTGGGGTAGTTTTCTTTCAACCGTTTAATTCCGGTAGATTTTAATTCTTAGCATATTTAGTTAATTATGCTTTTAATCTTATATATTTGACATGTTTAATTGTTATCATAAATTATGGCATATTTTCACATTCCGATAGAATTGCTTTCCCTCTCCTTGTAATGCAACCACTAGTCGTAGCCCAGCGACCTGTAGTGTCGGCCCACCTAGGAGAGGTGGAGGGGTAGTCCCGTGATACGGTTTTTAAGCTAGTTCCGTGGGCCCCGGTCCAACCGTAGCGTCCTACGGAGGGGAATACTAGCTAGAGGCCTGGCTCTAGGCAATGAGCCAGTGTGTGCACACGTGGTCAGAGACTTGGACTGACACTGACGAGTGTTGCTCTGACTAGTACTTGGTTCTGGTACTGTTACGCATCTCGCTGGTTATGATCAGACATGCGTAGATGCTTGAGACACAGTGTAAGCCGTCAGTGGACGCATCTGGTCTCTACTTTCTGGTGGTTTTCTCTTTCTCCTGTCACTTGGTTAGCTGAGGTTATTCTATTGGTAGATTTAGCTTCTGATGCTCATATTTATTTATATTGACATTGTAGTTAGCTGTGATAGAATGGCTTAGTTTGCTTACATCTTTACTAAATTGCATTCAATCCTGCTAATGCATGTTTAGTTCATTATGCATGTTTTACTATTTTTACATGTTTAATTTAAATGCATGCTCTAATGGCTTTTGCATTTGCATGTTTATTTGTGAGGTTGGGATCCGCGTGACCCCTACTAAGTCTGGCTGTGACTCACCCTTCCTCTTTCAGGTGAGCCGCGACAGCCATCTTGCGAAGCTTCTCGAGTTTTGGACGGCACATCTTAGTCACCAGCAGTAGTCGGTCAGTCTGTTAGTCCTCTTTTTTACTTTTGGCCGGGGTATGCCCCGTGTAGTTGTACATTTGGATTTTGTTTAGTTGTCGGACTTGTATATATTGTGGATCTTGACTATTATGTATATTTACCACTCTGATATTTTAAGTTGCTTCCATTTATAGTTCAAATGAATGCTTTAATTAATTTTGCGCGTGTAATTTCCATTCGTAATGCATCCCCTCGACAAACTCTTCAACCCTTACGGGGCCTCATCAGCCTCTTGGGTGGATTCCTCGAGCTCTTGGTATCGGTAAATCGATGATATCGGTTTATCAGTATCCGGATCTCCTGGGTCGTCACATTTTCTCTCTCAGCTCTTTATTTTCATTTCTCAAGGAGGAAATTTGATCTTTGTGAAATTCAATGTCGAAGACATGAGCCTCAATCAATTCCTCTAAATGTGAGCATTTTTTGCCAGGGGAATCACAGTTATTTTGTTCGACATTCTTTTTCAATTTTTTGTTTTCAAATTTTACCTTTGTAAACTTATTTGCAAGCTCATCATATGCAACCAATAGATCATCAAGAGATAAATTTCAGAATCTGAATTTACCTCCAAGGGTGATACATTCTGCTGATCACTGCCGTGATCACTCGTGCCTGCCATAAGACATTTGTCTTCATGCACTTCTTGGAAGCCGGCTAAGCCATCCAATATGTCCTTTGCGGAGCTGCAACGGGAGACAAAAGGAAAACAATTAGCCTTAACTGCGGCATTGAATAAACTTAGAACCAAGCAATTTTGATCATGTTTGAACTTATAATCTGCAGTCCAGACAGATTTATCTTTAGGCAACTCATAAGGACCCTGTGAAATAAGCTTCCATAGCTTAGGATCGTATGAGTTGACTAGACTGCACATTCTTCCTAACCACAAATCAAAGTTAGAACCATCAAACATCGGTGGAGAATTCAAGGTGTACATTTTGGTTGTCATTGATCTGGATCTCTCTAGATTGTAAAATCTATGAAAAATCGAGCCTTAGCACTGATACCAATTGAAGTCCCGTGATCAATGACACCCAAGAGGGGGGTGAATTGGGTGACTACACCTTTTAGGAAAACTTTGCCCGATTCAAAGTTGATGTAATGAACTAGCAACACAAGAATTGGATCTATCAAAAACTATTACACATGATAATTAATTATGCAAGATCCGAGGAATACAATATGAAGGAAACAATATATACGTAAGATGTTGAACACATGTGCACCATGATTACTATTATGGTTTTGATGATAGCAACTACTATAAGTCACATTGTGTTTGCATATGATGTAATTGTGTATCTGTTTAAGCAGTTTGTCATTTCATCGAACAGGTTGCGGGCATGTGCACTACATTCCAAGTCTATACGTTGGACAAAGTCTGTACATTGGACGAAGTCTATACGTTGGACGAAGTCTATATGTTGGACAAAGTCTATTCGTTGGACAAAGTCTATACGTTGGACAAAGTCTATACGTTGGACAAAGTCTGTACATTGGACAAAGTCTATACGTTGGACTAAGTCTGTACGTTGGACAAAGTCTATGCGTTGGACAAAGTCTGTACATTGGACGAAGTCTATACGTTGGACAAAGTCTGTACGTTGCTGAACATGCAGTCTGTACGCTGGTTGCCTAGCACAACTCGAAGTCTATACGTTGCTGCACACAAAGTCTATACGTTGTTGCAGATGAAGTCTGTATGTTAGCTGCATGCACAACTCAAAGTCTGTACGTTGCGGCAGATGAAGTCTATACGTTGCTGCAGATGAAGTCTGTACGTTGGCTGCATGCACAACTCAAAGTCTATACGTTGCACAACACGAAGTCTGTACGTTGCGGTAGATGAAGTCTGTACGTTGCTGCAGATGAAGTCTATACGTTGGCTGCATGCACAAAACAAAGTCTGTACGTTGCACAAGACAAAGTCTGTACGTTGGCTGCTAGCACAACTCCAAGTCTGTACGTTGGTTGATGGCTGCAACCCAAGTCTATACATTGGCCGGCTACTTCACACGCAAAGTTTATACATTGCGTTCTGTTGTGTTCGTGCATCAAGTTACCAAGTCTATACGTTCATGAAGCAAGTCTGTACAGGCTCATGCATGCTCAAGGTGCAAAGTCTATACAGAGTTCATACATGCACATAAAATCTACACGTCCAAGCCTTGATGCAAAGTCTATACAACAACTACAAGCTTCATTCAAATAGCCAAGGCCACTGCACAAGATGAGAGTCAAAAGATAAAGATTCAGTTGGTACTTTCTAGACCAACCAGGATGAAGTTACAGACATGAACAGGCTGCTAATGGACACAAGCAACGGAGCTGAAGCGGCTAATGGACCGACCCGGGCTGGACCGGGGTCTGCCCAGCTGGCGGTCGACCGCCAGCACAGGGGCGGTCGACCGCCCCAGCCAGGGACCCCCCGACTGCAGATCTGTCAGCTGCAGGTCGACCGCCAGCCAGTAGCGGTCGACCGGATTTCCCAGGGATCATCTGTTTTCAGGTGTTTCAGTAGCGGTCGACCGCCAGAAGCCACAGGTCGACCGCCAGCCCCGATGCAGCCATATTTGACTTCGAAATCCACCTCGTGGCCAGCCCCTTTCCATGGATTTCTTTAATCCAAAAGTCACCTAATCACCCACAAATTGTGGATCTGGTCTGAAGGATGTCCAAGGACCATTCAAGGTCTATAAAACCAACACATGAGGGGTTGGAAACCCTAACACTTCAAGGCTTCAAGGGAGATCAAGGGAGGCCATTTTCGAGGTACTGTAGCACCTCCGTGAACAGTGTTTCGGGAGGAAGTTCTTCATCCATCCAAGGTGATTCAAGTCCAGATCTGAAGCCATCTCAACCTCCAAGGAAGAAGAAGCAATCAAGGCTCTCAAGGGTGATCTAAACTGCATCCTTCTTCCTCTTCATCAACTCAAGCAGATTCAAGGAAGCATAACTCACAAGGAAGAAGAAGCCATTGCTGTTGAATCAAGAAGAGAGCTTTGTGAAGAAGATAGAAGCCTCTATTGGTGATCTACATCCATAGAAGAATCCGAATCAAGCTCCAGCAATCTCAGACAAGATTTTTCTTCTTGAGCTTATTTCATATCTTGTTTGAATAGCTTGATATTTGTTCTTTCTTCTTCATTTCATTCGAACAATCAAAACTGAAGATCGTCCCTACCGGTGGTTAGTAGGAAGGCAATCGGAAGTTGTCCGATCTACGGTGTTGACGTCCCTACCGGTGGTTAGTTAGAAGGCAATCGAAAGTTGTCCGATCTGCGGTGTTGACGTCCCTACCGGTGGTTAGTAGGAAGGCAGTCGGTGGTTCTCAGATTTGCAGTTTGGTGTGCTGCACTAGTAAAGCCTCACCGGATTTGGTGAGGGGTGGACGTAGGACTGGAGATTCAGTCTGAACCACCTTAAAATCTCGTGTGTTGTGGTTTGCTTGTGCGATTGCTTTATGTTAGATGCATGCTTAGGTTCAATATCTATATTGCGTAATCATCTTGCCAAGCAAATCATTTGTGTTCTTCGTCAAGCTAGTTATATTCCGCTGCTTATTTCATCATCTTGCTTTAAAGAGGGTTGCATTGCGAAAAGTGGGGTAGATCTATTCACCCCTCCCCTCTAGATCCGCTGTCCACTACACAACAAGTGGTATCAGAGCCTAATCTCTCATTATGGCGTCCAACGACCTTGAGGGAAATGGTGGATCAGCGTCTGAGGGTTATTTACCTGAAGGACACTCTGTGAACAGACCTCCTTATTTCACTGGATCTAACTCTCTTTATTGGAAACATCGCATGCAGGTGTTCATTCGCGCTAAAGACTACGAACTTTGGCGAGTGATCAGCAAAGGTCCGTATGAGCTTACGGATAATGAGGACTTGTGGACCAAAGAACAAATAAGATAATCCACTGTCAACTGGAGTGCCAAACACATCATTGATGTGACACCGCCCTTGGACCTATTTTGCAAGCATTCAAGTTGGGCAGCGGACTCACACTAGCGAGCTCACTCGCTTGGCGCACATTAGTGCCCGAAGGCAACTCGGTGATGATGGAGAGGGTCCGAGGCAGGACCTTGAGGCTCCAATGGTTGGCTAGCTTGGGGAGAACCCAAAATGGGCCTGTGATGCCCAAATCATGGGCGGCTAGCACACCAAGGGTGTGGATGAAGGGTTCACTCACAACTCGCCCGCGGTGGTCACTCACGGCACTAGCAACTTAGGGTCGAGCTCTCACTCACCGTCCGACGGAACAATGGCGGTAATACTAAGCTAGCAATGAATTGAAACCAGCCAAGAGAGGGACCGAGGCTCACCTAGCCGGCGTGAAGACGCCGACTCCGGCCGGAGACGGGGGCGAGCGGGGAGGCGTGGGAATGCACTCGCACGCCGCGTCGATGAAGCTTCAAACCTGCAAGTGAATTATTACATAAACTACACCTCTCACAGGAGGGGGATCTTAGGGTGGGGGTTAACTGAGATTACACCCAAAACTACCTCCACATGGGGAGGGGCCTTCAGCCGGCCAAGCGGGGAGGGGTGAGACCGACTAAAGATAAAATTGGACGCCGATGTTAATTCTGCCCACTGTCTGCGCTTCTGGATAGACAGTCGCTTATCTGGATGCTGCGGCCACTCTGGATTTTTTCTGAAGACGAAACCAGTGGGAAAATCTTCGTAGCTGGACCGGGAAGACACCGAAAGTTTATGGATTTCTTCTGGTACCTCTGCTGGTCGGGGTAGGGGCTTGAACAGGGCAGCAGGTCCTCTATTCTGACAGCTGCAAGTTTCTAACAGCAGGAAGCAGAGGGTGCCACGAACGCTCCCGAGCTCGGAATCAGGTGCCATCAGAGCCTTTGGAACCGTTGACGGGTCTACTTCGAAGCCGAACTGACGGGGATGCCAAATGAGGTCGGAGTAGTCCGGTGGCTTCTGAACACTGAAGGAGGGGCGGTGCAGACAAAGTGGAAGCAGAACCGCACGATCGGGGGAGAAAATTGATAACGTTCTGGTCCGGTCTCCAAATTGAACTATGCTTCTTGGTGATGGTTGAGGACTTGAATTAGAAGACTTTTTCTGAAGAACTCTCGATCAGATTCGTAATAGGTTCGTCGCAGAAGAGCTTCCACTCTGGCTCTGGCCTCATGCCAGGGAAGATTCGTGCAGTCGGGGGAGAAAGGCTCTCCCGGGCAGCACCGTGCTCGGACGAAGATGAAACCACCGCCGTTGCGAAGAGGACAGGCGGACGCTTCCAACGGTACCTCTTGGGCTTTCAGATTCGCCGGGATGTGATCGGGGTCTCCTCTGCAAGCAGGTGGTCTTCTGCAGGTCGCCAGCTGCTTGTAGGATCTATCAATGGAGGTGGGAGAGGTGATGGAGAAGAGCAAGGGAGAATGGTGGAGATGAGAGAGAGAGGGGGGGCGACCCTAACCAAGGGGTGGGGTCTTGGGGGTTCCCTAGGGCTGTGAAGGGAAGGTGGATTTGAATTCAAATGGCCTAGGGAAGTTGTGGGTTGTATGGGGGAGAGGGAAGGGTGCTTGGGGAAGGGAAGAGGGTAGTTAGTGGTTGGAGGGTGGAGTAAGGATTGGAGGATTCCACCTTGGGGTTGGGGGGGGAGTTAAATGAGTGTATGGGGAAGGGGGAGGGGTCTTAATGATAGGTGAATGGGGAGGAGAGAGAAAATTTTGAAATTTGGGGTGAGGGGAGAGAGAGAGAGGGGGGGACCCCTTAGAGAGAGAGAGAGAAAGAGAGAGATAATGAGAGAGAGATCTAAAGGGATGTGGAATTTTGGATTTCAATATTCATGCCAAAGTTGTTACATATGAGAGGAGTGGGGGCCTATTTATAGGCATTGGACTTTTCCTAGGACAAAAATGACCCTGACTAAACAACTATTGACCAAGCACTCCAAGGGAGGGGCGCCCCTGGGCCTAGTCCATTAGTTGGGCCCAATAGCCTAACAAACCAACATAATGACACAAGACTTTGGTAGATAACCTACTAACCTAGGTACATGACTCAAATAAAGGGAAAATTACATGATGATGACTCAAATAAAATATAAAAATTACATGACTAGACTCATAAAATTATGACGAACACAATGGCGCACGCTGATGAGTAATCCGAGCCTCAAAAAAAGTGGAGGGGCGAGGGATGCCCCCATCATACCCCCGGGGTGGGGAAAACTCGACCCCGTCGAGTATGGGTCCACCGGGGAAGTAGTACACCAAAATGCAGCTCCGGGCGAACCACGATCTCCAAACTCAACCTTCGCTCATAGCCGGAGAAGGGCGCTTCAGCTCGTCAAAGTGGCTCGGACACACCCTCATGCTGGCGATAGGATCTTGCTGGCCTAGTATTGCCGCCGTGTGCTCACGTTGGGCTCTCAGGCTACTTTGTGGTGGCACTCCGAGGGTGTCTCTCGCAAGGATAGGTGTAAGCTCAAGGCACTCACTAGGATCCACCGCGGTGCCCTTAGAGGGTGCCGGATCCGCCACATGAGAAATGGGGTGAATCCCAAAACCCATCGGTAAGTCCAACCCGCAAGTCGGGTTGCCAAAATCACTCGGAACTTGGCAAGGTCCAAGTCCTCGTGCCCTCAAATTGGAGGTGACCCTAGGGTAGAGCCACTCCAAAGTCATCATCGTCAAGTTACCAACTTGGAATTCCAAGTGGCGCCCATGAGTTTTTGCCCGCTTGTTGTGAATCTTACCGCTTGTTGCTTGATACTTGCTTGGATGCATATGCCATGCACTATGATGCGGTGTGAGTGGACAATATATGATATGCAAAGGTGGTCCAGGGCAACCACATATAGACCTATCATGCATTGATATTATGAAGACTTTGAATGATTTGGGAGGACCGGGGCATCCATAGGTGTCCCTCTTATGGGTGAGTGTGATGATTGTTGGAGGACCCGGACACCCATGTAGGTTCCTAGCATACATAAGACCAATGGCGAATTGGGGAGGACCGTTACACCCAAATAGGGGCCACTCATGCTTCCTACTTGACATGTGGGTGGTGTGAATGAATGGACCCGATTTTCTAATCATGCCAAGTGGTGTGTTGTGCCAAGACTTATGCACTCCTATCCTAGAGATGACTTCCATGTGCATGGGTGTGGGGTGGCCCTTGAGCTTCCACTCATATGGATCAAAGGGATCTAAGAAGTTGGGCATTATGGAGAGGAGCTCTTCCTTGTTTCCTAGGCATATGTTGTTTATGGCGATGGTTCCCTTTGTGGGGCCCGAGTCTTGGAAGTGGTGGTTTTGATCCAACATGGTTGGTTGGGGTAGAGAAAGGTGGGTTGTGGGTAAGGTGGGTGGGTCACATGGGTAACTAGGCTCCCATTGGAAGGGATCAAAGGGGTCATGGATTAGGCTTCCTAGAAGAATGAACTCTATGTCCATAAGGTCCATACAAGGTGGGTCATCCTCCTCTAATGAAGTAATTTGGCCGAAGCTCTTGGGAGGTAGATCGACTATGAGGGGAGGGCTTGGCTTTCTACCCGAGATATGAAGCTCCAATTTGAGGAGAAGGTCGGGCTCATCGGGTGTGGGGAGGAATAATAGAAGGTCACTAGTGTAGCAACCAATGGTGCACATTGAGGTGATAGACCCAACACATAGGTGTAGGAGGTTAAGGCTCCTAGGTTGTTCGGTCATGGGGGTCAACATGCCAGTCAACTCTAATTGCCATGCTAAGCCCTTGAGAAGGTCCCCTAGTGTCTCCACTTGATAAGATGATTGGATGGTGGTGCGATAGGAGTTGAAGGGCACTATGGGGAGGTGTTGCTCCAAGGATGGGTAGGCCATGATCGGGTGAGCTGGGCCCTCTTTTAACCATCTAGCCAAGGACCCACTTATGATGAGTTCACTACCTACTAGAGGAGAGGGCATAGAGTTAAGATTGTAATGCAAAGCTTTGTCCTCATCTTGGGCATGTGTTTCTGATGAGGACATCAAGAGCATATGGGTTGTATTGTATGTATTGGCTTGTATAGGTGTGTAGTATAGGTTGTATTGGCTTGAAAGTGTGTAATTTTTGATTTCTTTCATTTGGGCTCTCTTTGTAAGGCTTAATTAAGCCATTGTGCCACATTTCTAGGAAGAGTCCATTACTAGGTATCATGGTTTAGGTCCACTTAAGGGTGCTACTTCATATTGGGTCATTTGGTTTTAAATGGGTCATTAAGGCACTTAAGGCCCAAATTGGGTTCCACTCTCCCATGGGCCATCTAAGTGGGAATGGCCCATGACTAGCATGATATATTGGGTGGCTCTTGGCCCATGAATGGCCCTTGGCCCATGAAGGGGGGCGCCCTCTCTTTTGGCCTTATTAGGCTAGTTAGGTGTGATTTAGGTGAAGTTGGAATGGAATTAGTCTAAGGTTGAATGGAGATGGTCAAGTTAGATTAAAAAAATGTATTTGGTGTGTTATTCACACTTCATCTCAGCCATTCAATCCCCAACCCTTGATCCAAGGGTCCACATTAGATTTGAGTGGAGTCATATATAATGTTGTATTTTCATGAGAAATTCAATGGAAAAATCAGAATTTTTGTGAGTGTTCAAGGAGCTTGGTGCGCCCCTCTCTCCTCCCTTGCTGGTATTCCTTCCCCAACCCCAGATCTAGAGTGTATCCCTCTTCTATCATCCCCTCTCAACCTCCGGTGATCGTCTGTGCCGCCGCCGCCGCCGTTCGTGCCGCCTTCGAGCCACCACGGGATCGTCTTCGGTTTTCTGTCCTGCTGGATAGAGGTTCCGTTCGTGAATTCCTGAAGCCAGCCACGAGCTCAGATCGATTTGAAATTTTGAGGGTTGGTTCCTATTATCTATCCCATTCTCCACAAAAAAATCCAGGTTCAAAAGCCACCGTTTCATATCTTTACCATTTCATTCAACTCTTAATCTCAGATCTGTTCTGTCACTATCTACAGTGATAGTAGCCCTGAGTTCTCCACCTTCGACCACCCTTTTGATTTTTTTTTAGACCTCCCAATTTAACTGGGTGTTCTGTCCATCGTCCCCTACCACTACAAGTTTTCTTAAATTTTTATCATCCTTCTACCTATTTTTAGAAATTCCTGTTCTACCGGAGCTACAGTACTTTCAGTCAGATCCCAGATCCGACCTTCATCCAGTAAACAAATCACAGAAAATCATAAACACATCCAAACGTGTCCAAACTAATTTTTCTGTTTTCCCAGCTCAATTGCCCATAACTTTTCTGAAGAACACAACCCCAGATTCGAAGGTCTACCGCACGGTCAAAGGCAATCCACAGTCAAGTTTTCTGTAGGTCTGAGTCTTCGGTTACTGTACAACAGGAGATTGAAAATTCCATAAGTCAAGATCCGGGTATATCCAGGCCAGATCTTTGGGCCTAGGTTGAATAACTTCAAGCTAGCTTTCCAACGGCGCCAGTCTCGTGTCGATCCGACATCGGGGCTGATCGCAGCACCCATTCTCGCCGGAGCGCGCGCTGAAATACAGAACCGGCAGATTTCCGATCGGGTTTTCCGACCGGTGCCGAACGGAGCCGCCGGGCCTTCGGCCGGCGAACCAGCATGCCGCCATCCCAAGGAGCGACCCTCCGGGCATCCACCACTACAGCGGTGCCACCGGGTCCCACACGGCCCCTCCGGACAGCACGTGGGCCCCACCGTCACGTGTTCGGGTGTTGCCGAATCAACGTGAGAAGCCGCCCGTCAACCCGAATTCGGTCCTCCCGGACCCTATTGTGTAGCCCTTTACCTCCCTGCGTGGAGTGGGCAGCGAATTGCATTTCTGTAATATCCGTGTATAATTGTTCCGGGAGTACGACTTCGGCCGGGTCCGTCTTCCCCACGCCGAGCGCGTGGAGGTATCGTCTTCGCTCCTACACTTGGCATTTCGCTTATTTCATATATGCTTGTTTATGCCACTGCTAGAGAGCATGATAGGGTAACTAGCTCGCTTTCTATTTGTATCACCGCTGCTGCGAGAGTGAGCATTACCGTCCCGTGACCCGATCCGGGTACAAGTGAGAGCTGACCACCCTACCTCACTGCCGGTTTCTCAACCGTGCACGTCCGACGCTTCCCTCGTTAAGGGGCAGTCACGAGCTTGTCGTGTCCGTGGCCTCGTCCCGCATCAATTTGGTATCAGAGCGAGTTGAGTCTAGGGTGTCAAAAAAAAAAGTGTGTCATTTACGTCTAATCATTAGTCGGTCTAAGTCGTGTTTAGGGTCATCATTGTTTTAAAACAAACAAAAAGAGTCTTTTCGTATTTGCATCCCTTTACTCGGTATATCAAAAGGTGTTGTCCGAACGTTAGGCTACGCCTATCGGGAAGACCGCACACTTGCGCGAGTGATCTTCGGATCGATTAACTCCGCCACGTGCCGAGTTTTGGTTACGTCTAGGTGCATCATATTAGTGTGTGTTTGCTTTAGTCGGCGTCGTCTAGTCGGTGTGTTTGCATGCCCACTCGTCGAGGTACTCAATACTCACCCCCACCAGCACCAATGGCGGTATCCCGAGTCTATAGTTCCGATGAGGTGGCCACTATGTTCCGAACTCTGATGGGAAAAATTGATGGGTTGAGTGAGCGCATGGATGAGTTAAGCACTCGAGTGGATAGGATGGAAGAAGCGAGTACTCGAGTGAATGGCCTAGGCACCCGCCTAGAAGAGAGGATGAAAGTTGTAGAGGATAGGGCCGCTGAGTCGAACCAGTCCGTTCAAGGATTGGTCGGGAGAGTCACCGCACTAGAGAAAGGACCAGCCGAGACACACCCGATTGTCCCAGTCCAGGCACCCGCCCCACCTACACAAGGTCAACCGGAGCCGGTTCATCAACCCGCGACTCCAAGGGTTCAAGGGGTAGCTACTAGGAGGCACGAAGTCCCCGAGGTGCATGACTACGAGTCCGATAATGAGCATCGGGGACATGGTCGTGATTATCACCATACACGGCGTACCCACTTCCAAGATATGGATGAACGGGCCATTCGGACCGTTCGGGCCGACCCTCCCACCTTTGACGGGTCCTTGGACCCAAAGGTCTACCTTGATTGGGAGGCTGGTATGGATCGATATTTTGAGTGGTTCGAGATGTCGGACCAACGAAAAGTCAAGTATGCCAGGATGAAACTTTTTGGCCAAGCCCAAACCTATTGGAGAAACATGGAGAACCTATTGTTTCATCGTCAAGAACCCCCGATCGATACATGGACCGATATGAGGGAGAAGCTTAGGAAGAAGTACCTCCCTACCTCCTATCGCCAGCGTCTTATAGAGAGGTGGCAAAGTCTCACCCAAGGAGACCGGTCCGTCTCGGATTACATCGCCGAATTTGATGAGTACTACTTGCGATGCGATGCCACGGAAGAGGATTCCCTTACCGTCTCCCGGTTTCGGCGTGGTCTACGCCCACACCTACGGTATGAGCTTCTCCGCCACAAGGTGGACAAGCTGGAGGATGCATACCAAGTTACTCTTGAGATGGAGCAATTCGAGGGTGAGTTCGAGTCTATTCCCCGGTGGAGCCCCGCTCTTCCCCGTAGTGACTCCCGTGGCTCCTTAGGTTCATACCCGAGGGGACCCATCACTCATCCACAGGAGCCCGCCCGTCAGGAGCACTTTGCTCCTAGACCTCGACCTCCCCCACCACGGGATCTACCTCCACCCCATCCACCGGCACCTGTTGCCCGTCCCCCAGCTCCTATAGCCCGTCCTCTGGCACCGGCACCCCCTCCACTATTGTCCAAGGCACATACACCTCCCCCATTGCTGCCTACACCCCCTACCCGACGGGATGATAAGGGTAAGGCCCCTCTTTTCGGGGAGAGTAGTCGATCGCGAGTGCAGTGTTTCCACTGTCATGGATTTGGCCACATTGCCAGCGAGTGTCCCGCTCGCGCCACCCTAGCCTTAGGTGTTGGAGGATCCGTACCTCCCGAGCCTGAGTGTGTTGATTACGAGGCCGATGAGGCACTAGCCGAGGAGTACTATGCCTTGGGAGGGGAAGAGTGGGAGAGCTCTCCCGCCGCTCAGGATGCAGCCACCTAGTGGGCTTGATGATACCACCTTCGTCTAGAGTCGTGCGTGAGTCGGTGTGTTTTCCTTGTGTGGTTTGTTTTGTGTGGTGTGTTTTGAGTCGTTTGTTTGTGTGGTTTGCATACGTGTGTTAGTGCATAATGAGTTTGCATGTGTCGTGTGTAAGCTCGTTGTCGTTCTCTTATGAGTAAGAGGTGATTGGACTCACCCGATGAGTATGGGACCGGTTCTACATCTATACCCGGATCAGTCACCTATAGGGACTCAGCGGTGATTCCTAGTGAGTCTTTGAGCTGTTTCCTTCCTTTTGAGAGTGTCCCTTCGGAGTGACCACCTTTAGCCCATAGCAGTTCGCATATCGAGTATATATGGAATGAGCAGGTGCCGATCATTTGGAGTGGGGCATACCCGCGTTACTTGGCACGGAGACAGATCCGCCGATGTACCGGAGCAGCAACATCCCTTACTCGACGGGGTCGAGTTCCTCCCACCCGGGGAGAATTGATGAGGACATCAAGAGCTTATGGGTTGTATTGTATGTATTGGCTTGTATAGGTGTGTAGTATAGGTTGTATTGGCTTGAAAGTGTGTAATTTTTGATTTCTTTCATTTGGGCTCTCTTTGTAAGGCTTAATTAAGCCATTGGGCCACATTTCTAGGAAGAGTCCATTACTAGGTATCATGGTTTAGGTCCACTTAAGGGTGCTACTTCATATTGGGTCATTTGGTTTTAAATGGGTCATTAAGGCACTTAAGGCCCAAATTGGGTTCCACTCTCCCATGGGCCATCTAAGTGGGAATGGCCCATGACTAGCATGATATATTGGGTGGCTCTTGGCCCATGAATGGCCCTTGGCCCATGAAGGGGGGCGCCCTCTCTTTTGGCCTTATTAGGCTAGTTAGGTGTGATTTAGGTGAAGTTGGAATGGAATTAGTCTAAGGTTGAATGGAGATGGTCAAGTTAGATTAAAAAAATGTATTTGGTGTGTTATTCACACTTCATCTCAGCCATTCAATCCCCAACCCTTGATCCAAGGGTCCACATTAGATTTGAGTGGAGTCATATATAATGTTGTATTTTCATGAGAAATTCAATGGAAAAATCAGAATTTTTGTGAGTGTTCAAGGAGCTTGGTGTGCCCCTCTCTCCTCCCTTGCTGTTATTCCTTCCCCAACCCCAGATCTAGAGTGTATCCCTCTTCTATCATCCCCTCTCAACCTCCGGTGATCGTCTGTGCCGCCGCCGCCGCCGTTCGTGCCGCCTTCGAGCCGCCACGGGATCGTCTTCGGTTTTCTGTCCTGCTGGACAGAGGTACAGTTCGTGAATTCCTGAAGCCAGCCACGAGCTCAGATAGATTTGAAATTTTGAGGGTTGGTTCCTATCTTCTAGCCCATTCTCCAAAAAAAAATCCAGGTTCAAAAGCCACCGTTTCATATCTTTACCATTTCGTTCAACTCTCAATCTCAGATCTGTTATGTCACTGTCTATAGTGACAGTAGCCCTGAGTTCTCCACCTTCGACCACCCTTTTGATTTTTTTTAGACATCGCAATTTAACTGGGTGTTCTGTCCATCGTCCCCTACCACCACAATTTTTCTTAAATTTTTATCATCCTTCTACCTATTTTTAAAAATTCCTGTTCTACCGGAGCTACAGTACTTTCAGTCAGATCCCAGATCCGACCTTCGTCCAGTAAACAAATCACAGAAAATCATAAACATATCCAAACATGTCCAAACCAATTTTTCTGTCTTCCCAACGCAAGTTCCCACAACTTTTCTGAAGAACACAACCCCAGATTCGAACGTCTACCTCGCAGTCAAAGGCAATCCACAGTCAAGTTCTCTGTAGGTCTGAGTCTTCGGTTACTGTACAACAGGAGAATGAAAATTCCATAAGTCAAGATCCGGGCATATCCAGGCCAGATCTTTGGGCCTAGGTTGAAGAACTTCAAGCTAGCTTTCCAACGGCGCCAGTCTCGTGTCGATCCAACATCGGGGCTGATCGCAGCACCCATTCTCGCCGGAGCGCGCGCTGAAATACAGAACCTGCAGATTTCCGATCGGGTTTTCCGACCGGTGCCGAACGGAGCCGCCGGGCCTCCGGCCGGCGAACCAGCGTGCCGCCATCCCAAGGAGTGACCCTCCGGGCATCCACCACTACAGCGGTGCCACCGGGTCCCACACGGCCCCTCCGGACAGCACGTGGGCCCCACCGTCACGTGTTCGGGTGTTGCCGAATCAACGTGAGAAGCCGCCCGTCAACCCGAATTCGGTCCTCCCGGACCCCATTGTGTAGCCCTTTACCTCCCTGCGTGGAGTGGACAGCGAATTGCATTTTTGTAATATCCATGTATAATTGTTCCGGGAGTACGACTTCGGCCGGGTCCGTCTTCCCCACGCCGAGCGCGTGGAGGTATCGTCTTCGCTCCTACACTTGGCATTTCGCTTATTTCATATATGCTTGTTTATGCCGCAGCTAGAGAGTATGATAGGTTAACTAGCTCGCTTTCTATTTGTATCACCGCTGCTGCGAGAGTGAGCGTTACCGTCCCGTGACCCGATCCGGGCACAAGTGAGAGCTGACCACCCTACCTCACTGCCGGTTTCTCAACCGTGCACGTCCGACGCTTCCCTCGTTAAGGGGCAGTCACAAGCTTGTCGTGTCCGTGGCCTCGTCCCGCATCAGTTTCTTTCAAAGTGGGGGTTGGATCCGGGGTGTTCACCACTATGGGGTCGGGTGTTAGGATTATGGGTTCTTCTACCAAGGAGGTGGGTAGGTACTTTGTGGGTGGGGTGATGATGATCGGGACATGGTGCATCCGGGGTGGTGAACGAGGTCGGACTTGGAGTGGGGTTGGGAGTAGTGGTGGCCTAGGTTGGGGTAAGATTGGGGTTGGAAGAGGAAGGCGGGGTGGGTGTGGAGGCTTGGTTTGATTGGTTTTGGGAGGTGTGTCCTTTTTAGGGGGTGAAGGAATTGAAGGGTTCCTTGGGCTTTGGTGATCCGAATAGGAAGGGGACACATATCTAGCCCTAAGGTGTTCCTTCATGTTTTCCCAAGTGGTGATGGGATCTTCCCTTCTAATTATCCTTAAGCCTTCAATTTTCAACCAATGAGTTTGAGCCCTTTTGGTTAGTTACATTTTGGCACATCGAACCTTCCTATCCTCGGACATGGGATTCCTCCCAAAGTAATGGTCCATTGATGCCTCCCAATCTAAATAGTCATTAAGATGAGTTCCATCAAAAGTTGGAGGTGGGGGACATGTCCTTCCATTGTCCGTACTTGGGGCGGGCCCATTTTCTCCAAGTTGGTTGAGTCGACCCGATATGTTATCAAGCCGCTCATTGGCATAGGTCAAGGCCTTCATGAGGTAGTTGACATGGCCAGGGAGGTCATGTGTGTTAGTGGTAGGCATCCCTTGGTGGTTTGGACTTATGGAGTGGGCCGATTGGTAAGGTCGGTATGAGGTGGCCATACTAGGGGACAAGAGCGATGCACCAGAAGACTCTAAATGCATATGAGCGTCCTAGGACCAACTTGATAGAGATAAGTTGTGAACTTACTCTGATACCACTTGATGTGACACCGCCCTTGGACCTATTTTGCAAGCATTCAAGTTGGGCAGCGGACTCACACTAGCGAGCTCACTCGCTTGGCGCACATTAGTGCCCGAAGGTAACTCGGTGATGATGGAGAGGGTCCGAGGCAGGACCTTGAGGCTCCAATGGTTGGCTAGCTTGGGGAGACCCCAAAATGGGCCTGGGATGCCCAAATCATGGGCGGCCAGCACACCAAGGGTGTGGGATGAAGGGTTCACTCACAACTCGCCCGCGGTGGTCACTCACGGCACTAGCAACTTAGGGTCGAGCTCTCACTCACCGTCCGACAGAACAATGGCGGTAATACTAAGCTAGCAATGAATTGAAACCAGCCAAGAGAAGGACCGAGGCTCACCTAGCCGGCGTGAAGACGCCGACTCCGGCCGGAGATGGGGGCGAGCGGGGAGGCGTGGGGATGCACTCGCACGCCGCGTCGATGAAGCTTCAAACCTGCAAGTGAATTATTACATGAACTACACCTCTCATAGGAGGGGGATCTTAGAGTGGGGGTTAACTGAGATTACACCCAAAACTACCTCCACACGGGGAGGGGCCTTCAGTCGGCCAAGCGGGGAGGGGTGAGACCGACTAAAGATGAAATTGGACGCCGATGTTGATTCTGCCCACTGTCTGCGCTTCTGGATAGACAGTCGCTTCTCTGGATGCTGCGGCCACTCCGAATTTTTTCTGAAGACGAAACTAGTGGGAAAATCTTCGTAGCTGGACCGGGAAGACACCGACATTTTATGGATTTCTTTTGGTACCTTTGCTGGTCGGGGTAGGGGCTTGAACAGGGCAGCAGGTCCTCTATTCTGGCAGGTGCAGGTTTCTAACAGCAGGAAGCAGAGGGTGCCACAAATGCTCCCGAGCTCGTAATCAGGTGCCGTTAGAGCCTTTGGAATCGTTGACGGGTCTACTTCGAAGCTGAACTGACGGGGATGCCAAATGAGGTCGGAGTAGTCCGGTGGCTTCTGAACACTGAAGGAGGGTTGGTGCAGACAGAGTGGAAGCAGAACCGCACGATCGAGGGAGAAAATTGATAACTTTCTGGTCCGGTCTCCAAATTGAACTATGCTTCTTGGTGATGGTCGAGGACTCAAAGTAAAAGACTTTTTCTGAAGAACTCTTGATCAGATTCTTAATAGGTTCGTCGCAGAAGAGCTTCCACTCCGACTCTGGCCTCCTGCCAGGGAAGATTCGCGCAGTCGGGGGAGAAAGGCTCTCACGGGCAGCACCGTGCTCGGACGAAGATGAAACCACCGCCGTTACGAAGAGGATAGACAGACACTTCCAACGGTACCTCTTGGGCCTTCAGATTCACCGGGATGTGGTCGGGGTCTCCTCTGCAAGCAGGTGGTCTTCTGCAGGTCGCCAGCTGCTTGGAGGATCTATCAATGGAGGTGGGAGAGGTGATGGAGAAGAGCAAGGGAGAATGGTGGAGATGAGAGAGAGAGGGGGGGCGACCCTAACGAAGGGGTGGGGTCTTGGGGGTGCCCTAGGGCTGTGGAGGGAAGGTGGATTTGAATTCAAATGGCCTAGGGAAGTGGTGGGTTGTATGGGGGAGAGGGAAGGGTGCTTGGGGAAGGGAAGAGGGTAGTTGGTGGTTGGAGGGTGGAGCAAGGATTGGAGGATTCCACCTTGGGGTTGGGGGGGAGTTAGATGAGTGTATGGGGAAGGGGGAGGGGTCTTAATGATAGGTGAATGGGTAGGAGAGAGAAAATTTTGAAATTTGGGGTGAGGGGAGAGAGAGAGAGGGGGGGACCCCTTAGAGAGAGAGAGAGAAAGAGAGAGATAATGAGAGAGAGATCTAGAGGGATGTGGAATTTTGGATTTCAATATTCATACCAAAGTTATTACATATGAGAGGAGTAGGGGCCTATTTATAGGCATTGGACTTTTCCGAGGACAAAAATGACCCTGACTAAACAACTATTGACCAAGCACTCCAAGGGAGGGGCGCCCCTGGGCCTAGCCCATTAGTTGGGCCCAATAGCCTAACAAACCAACATAATGACACAAGACTTTGGTAGATAACCTACTAACCTAGGTACATGACTCAAATAAAGGGAAAATTACATGAAGATGACTCAAATAAAATATAAAAATTACATGACTAGACTCATAAAATTATGATGAACACAATGGCGCACGCTGATGAGCAATCCGAGCCTCAAAAAAAGTGGAGGGGCGAGGGATGCCCCCATCAATCATGCAATGCTCACTCCATCCAGTAGAGTTCTCAAGAGTGGCGACCTACGCAACTGCAAAATAAATGTTGGACAAGTTAGAGGTAATCTACGATGGAACCTCTCAGGTACGAGAAACAAAAGCTAATATCTTAGTTTCTGAATACGAAATGTTCCGCATGAAGCCTGATGAATCAATTCGAGATATGTATGCTCGATTAACTGTGCTTACTAACAGTTTGACTGATTTGGGAAAGAAATATTCAGAACAGGAAATTGTAAGAAAGATTCTCAGATCACTGACTCCTGCATGGCACACAAAGGCTACTGTTGTTGAAGAATCCAGAGATCTCACAACAACTAAGGTAGATGAACTCATTGGTTCATTAATGACCTATGAGATCAACCTTAAGAACAAAGAAGCTGAAGTAGCTAAGAAAAAGTCCTTAGCTCTTAAAGATGGACCTAGCGGTCAAGGCACTTCGGATGAAGGTGAGGATTCTGCAAGTGAGCGGGATGAGAATGATGTAGCCATGCTCACACGTAAGTTCAGTAAATTCCTGAGAAAGGAAGGTAATAGCTTCATGAGAGGAAGGTCTAAGGTAAGAAATGGTTTCAAATCTAATTCCGAAAACTTTAAGAAATCTGACAAAATCATTTTCTATTCTTGTAACAAACCAGGGCATTTCAAGACTGATTGTCCTGACAGATTCAAAAAGGTCGACAAATGGAAGGGGAAGAAGAAGAACAAGGCCATGGTGTCCACATGGAGCGATGAGGAGGAAAGTGATAATAAAACCAGCTCCTCGGACAAAGAAGAAGAAGATCTCTGCCTTATGGCCAAAGGCGACGAAGAAAATGAGGAATGTCTTACAGCAATGCATAACAGGTGGTATCTTGATAGCTACTATTCAAGACACATGACTGGAGACAAAATAAAATTTTATCTCTTGGAGGAAAAGGAAGGAGGATACGTTACGTTTGGAGGGAATAACAAAGGAAAAATCATTGGAACAGATAATGTTGGGAAGAACCTCTCCACCTCCATTGAAAATGTGTTGCTAGTTGAAGGTTTGAAATATAACCTACTTAGCATAAGTCAATTGTGTGATAAAGGTCATAAAGTGTTGTTTGACTCTCATGAATGTAAAATCTTTGAACCAAAATCTGACAAGGTAAAATTTTCTGGAAAGAGAGTCAACAATGTTTACATGATTGACTTAGATGATCCTGCAATTTTAAACCTTTGTCTTGCTGCACCAAAATCTGAAATTGCATGGTTATGGCATCGTAGACTAGGACATGCTAGCTACAATATCTTACATAAATTGTTAAAGCATTCAATGGTGAAAGGGTTGCCTGAATTATCATTTAAATAAGAAAACAAGTTGTGTGATGCATGTGCCCTAGGTAAACAAACAAGAAAATCTTTCAAGGGAAGATCTGAAAATACATCATCCAAATCACTCGAGCTAATTCATATGGACCTGTTTGGCCCAACCAGAACTGCTAGCTTGAGTGGTAGAAAATATGGATATGTCTTGGTGGATGACTTTTCTAGGTTCACATGGGTTTTCTTTCTCACACATAAAAATGATACTTTTGATGAGTTTCAAGCACTCTACATGAAGATAAAGCAGGACGGTGAGTTTACAATTTTCAAGATCCAATCTGATCATGGTGGTGACTTTGAAAATGCTAACTTCTATAATCTTTGTAGAGCTGAAGGCATTTCACACCGATTTTCTTCACCAAGAACCCCAGAGCAAAACGGTGTAGTTGAAAGGAGAAACCAAACACTTGTAGAGATGGCAAGAACCATGCTTGCTGAACGGCAACTTCCAAGGAGGTTTTGGGCTGAAGCGATAAACTCAGCATGTTATATTATCAACCGCTCTATGGAAGGCCACACACCAAAAAGACTCCTTATGAGTTGCTGAAAGGTAAAAAGCCCTCTCTCTCACATATGAAAGTGTTTGGATCTAAATGCTTCATCCACAATAATAACAAAAGAGATTTAGATAAATTCGAGCTCAAGAGTGATGAAGGTATATTCCTTAGATATTCTGATAGATATAGGGCTTATAGAATTTACAATATCAAGAGTCGAACTATGGAAGAATCACCCCATGTTTCCTTTGATGAATATCATGATTCTAACAATGATAACTCTTGCAGGAAAAATGATGAAGATGGGGAATTCCTAAGCATAAAGGATAAGAGTGATCCTCCACAAGAAGAAATAAAAGAAGCTGGTGACCTAGCTGAATCAAGCAATGTAAGGGATCAAGCTCCAGGAGAAGGTAATGATTCTACAAATATTAAAATTTTTAAGGATCATCCTTTAGAAAACGTCATTGGCAGCTTGAATGACCCACCTAGAACAAGGTCACATTTTAAAATTATGGATGAATTAGATCAACTTGCTCTTGTCTCGCAGCATGAACCCAAAAATATTGATGAAGCATTAAAAGATGAAAATTGGATAAATTCAATGCAAGATGAGTTAAACCAGTTTGAAAGGAATAAAGTTTGGCATCTTGTTCCTAAGCCTTCATCACAATATGTCATAGGCACTAAATGAGTCTTTAGGAACAAACTAAGTGAGGATGGCAAGATAATAAGAAACAAAGCTAGATTGGTGGCTCAACGGTATAATCAAAAGTTTGGGGTAGACTTTGATGAATCTTATGTCCCAGTTGCTAGACTCGAAGCCATCAGAATTTTACTTGCCTTTGCATGCTCCCTTAGAATAAAGCTGTATCAAATGGATGTCAAAAGTACTTTCTTGAATGGCTTGATCAAAGAATAAGTCTATGTTGAGCATCCCCCTGGCTTTGAGAATTCTAACAATGCAAATTTTGTATACAAGCTAGACATGGCGCTTTATGGACTTAAGCAAGCACCAAGAGTATGGTATGAGAGACTAAGCTCGTTCCTCATTGAAAAAGGGTACACACGAGGTAAGGTAGATCAAACACTTTTCACCAAGAAGCAAGGTAAGAACATCTTGATTGTTCAAATTTATGTTGATGACATTGTGTTTAGTTCTACAAAATCTGAAATGTATGAGGAATTTCCTAACCTCATGACTAGCGAATTTGAGATGAGCCTAATGGGAGAACTTCAATTCTTTCTCGGTTTGTAGGTCAACCAAGGAGAAGATGGGTGCTTCATAAATCAATCCAAATACATCAAGGAGATGCTGAAAAGATTTGACATGGCAAACAGCAAAATCATTGCAACTCCTATGAGCACCACAACATCACTAGATTAGGATGAAAATGGTAAATTAGTGGATGCAAAGGTCTATAGAGGTATGATTGGTTCTTTGCTTTATTTGACCGCATCCCGACCAGATATCCAGTTTAGTGTATGCCTTTGTGCTAGATTTCAAGCTAGTCCTAGAGAATCTCATTTGACTGCCGTCAAACGTATCCTTCGATATCTTGCCGGCACTCAAGATTTGAGATTGTGGTATCCGTCATCATGTGATTTATCTCTTATATCTTATTCTGATGCGGATTACGCTGGATGCAAGCTGGATCGTAAGAGTACTAGTGGCTATTGCCAGTTTCTAGGCGGGTGTTTAGTTTCTTGGGCCTCCAAGAAACAACACTCGGTTACCCTCTCAACCGCGGAGGCAGAATATGTTGCTGCGGGGAGCTGTGGCACCCAAGTGTTGTGGATTAAACACCAACTCCAAGATTACTTGGTGGATCTTGGTTGTGTCCCGATTCTGTGTGATAACACTAGTGCTATCAACCTTACAAAAAATCCAATCCAGCACTCTAGGACTAAGCATATTGAGATTAGACATCACTTCATTAGAGACGAGGTCAGTAAGAAAAATTTTGAACTGCATTTTGTTGATACTCTAAATCAAATTGCTGATATTTTCACCAAGCCCTTGTGTAATGACATGTTTTCAACACTCAGAAGGGAGCTTGATCTTTGCCGACCTCAGGCCACTAAAAATTGAAATGATGATCATGTTCAATTTAGTTGTGTATTTTTGCATATTGGTGTGTTCATGCATTGTTTATATGTCAATGTGTCATTTTGCATATGTGTCGTATTGCATGGTTTGTGTAGCATCATTCTTGCATGGCCATGGTATATCAAATGTTGATGTATGGAAAGACAGGTTATGCTTACCTAGACACACTCAATATGCGTGAAGTTTCACCTCCGCCAAGTACCATGAGTCATTGTCGCATATAGGCCACATAGTAAGGGGGAGTTATCACTTTGCAGCATTCATGCATATGTTTCATTTTCATTCTGTTGCATTTAAAAAATGTACAACCATGTGTTGGGTCATGCATTTCATGCATGCCAAATTCATGTTTGATCAGGTCAACCCCTGCATGGTTCTACTCTCTCACTCCTTGACGTTTGTCCTTACATTTGCTTGCAAACATAACTCCTTGAGTGCATTCTCTGCATATCTTTAGGGGGAGTTTTGTTGCTTTTCTTATCTCTTACAATCTGAACTTCACTGGCTTCCAGTTTGACAATACCGTTCATGAGACAGACGGACATATGGAGTAAGAGCTTTCTATTATGTGCCCTGATGATTATCCATTCAATGAAATCGGTTCAGATTTAATGATTTCCTTGAAGTTCTGAAATATTGGTTCTAAAATCATCTATGTTCTTGGTTTTAATAGACCTTAACTAGAGACTGCATATTATGCTTTGAATGACTATCCTACTATCTGAAAATCTAAATTTCATGACAATCTTGGTGATACTCTAGAGCTTAGTATTGGTGTTAAACATCTTGATGAGCTGGAATTCTTGAAAAATAATTTTGACAGAGCAATGATATTGTTGCACGGAGAAATATGTCCCGTCATCAAATCAAGTGACGAATGACATGTCATGATGTGCCCCTGTTATCTCTGTCTTAATACATTTGGCCTCTAGGCAGAGCAATGACATAATCACTGAGAAACATATCTTCCCATCACAGAAATGAGTTTGGATATGTCATGACGTGACTTTGCTATCTCTGTTCATTTTGAAGCATCATAGTCAGTCTTACCAAATACCTAGGAATACTGGCGTCTAAACACGTGTATTCTTATGGCTAGGAGGCATGTACTAGACTTGATTGCTCGTAAAATATGAGTCTTGTGCCTTCAAATGCAAAAAATACTGAAAATTACATTTACTGCGATCATAACATTCCATGCTCTACTCATGTCTATTTAGTCTCAATACTAGTTTTTGTGTTATTCTCTTAGCAGTTATTGAATATGGATATATAAGACAAGGGAAGGTTAAACATTGCAATGATATGCACCTTTGGTTCATTTCTATTAAATCTTCGATGTAGATGCTCTTCGAACTCTGTTGATGATATCGGATTTCATTAGCTTTGACCCGTACATGTTGCTCGCGATATGTTTCAGGTTTGCATATTATGGCTTGCTCTTCCCTCTCCTTCACCTCTGGTCTCACCAACCTTTGTCACCTACTCTACTTTATCCTTCTTTTTTGCTGTTGGCAAAGGGGGAGAATTCTTTTTGTGAGTCCTTTGTAAGAGCTATGGATGAGTGAATGGTGTACGGGGGAGATTCACTTTGTGCATCTCATTTGTGTATCCAATGCATAGCATTCATATCTGCATTCATAATTGCATTCACATGCTATTACTATCATGGATCTTGAGCTGCATATGTTACATATATCATACACTTTGCCATCTTGGCTATTTCTGCCATATAATGACTCACAGTGTTGCCATCATCAAAAAGGGGGAGAATGTTGAACACATGTGCACCATGATTACTATTATGGTTTTGATGATAGCAAGTACTATAAGTCACATTGTGTTTGCATATGATGTCATTGTGTATCTATTTAAGCAGTTTGTCATTTCATCGAACAGGTTGCGGGCATGTGCATCGCATTCCAAGTCTATACGTTGGACAAAGTCTATACGTTGGACAAAGTCTGTACATTGGACGAAGTCTATACGTTGGACGAAGTCTATACGTTGGACAAAGTCTATACGTTGGACAAAGTCTATACGTTGGACAAAGTCTATACATTGGACAAAGTCTATACATTGGACTAAGTCTGTACGTTGGACAAAGTCTATGCGTTGGACAAAGTCTGTACATTGGATGAAGTCTATACGTTGGACAAAGTCTGTACGTTGCTGAACATGAAGTCTATACGTTGGCTACCTAGCACAACTCGAAGTCTATACGTTGTTGCACACAAAGTCTATACGTTGCTGCAGATGAAGTCTGTACGTTGGCTGCAGATGAAGTCTATACGTTGGTGCATGCACAAAACAAAGTCTGTACGTTGCACAAGACAAAGTCTATACATTGGCTGCTAGCACAACTCCAAGTCTGTACGTTGGTTGATGGCTGCAACACAAGTCTATACATTGGTCGGCTACTTCACACGCAAAGTCTATACATTGCGTTCTGTTGTGTTCGTGCATCAAGTTACCAAGTCTGTACGTTCATGAAGCAAGTCTGTACAGGCTCATGCATGCTCAAGGTGCAAAGTCTGTACAGAGTTCATACATGCACATAAAGTCTACACGTCCAAGCCTTGATGCAAAGTCTATACAACAACTACAAGCTTCATTCAAATAGCCAAGGCCACTGCACAAGATGAGAGTCAAAAGATAAAGATTCAGTTGGTACTTTATAGACCAACAAGGATGAAGTTACAGACATGAACAGGCTGCTAATGGACACAAGCAACGGAGCTGAAGCGGCTAACGGACGGACCCGGGCTGGACCGGGGTCTGCCCAGCTGGCGGTCGACCGCTAGCATAGGGGCGGTCAACCGCCCCAGCCAGGGACCCCCTGACTGCAGATCTGTCAGCTGCAGGTCGACCGCCAGCCAGTAGCGGTCGATCAGATTTCCCAGGGATCATCCGTTTTCAGGCGTTTCAGAAGCCACAGGTCGACCGCCAGCCCCGATGCAACCATGTTTGACTTCGAAATCCACCTCGTGGCCAGCCCCTTTCCATGGATTTCTTTATCCAAAAGTCACCTAATCACCCACAAATTATGGATCTGGTCTGAAGGATGTCCAAGGACCATTCAAGGTCTATAAAAACAACACATGGGGGGTTGGAAACCCTAACACTTCAAGGCTTCAAGGGAGATCAAGGGAGGCCATTTTCGAGGTACTATAGCACCTCCGTGAATAGTGTTTCGGGAGGAAGTTCTTCATCCATCCAAGTTGATTCAAGTCCAGATCTGAAGCCATCTCAACCTCCAAGGAAGAAGAAGCAATCAAGGCTCTCAAGGGTGATCTAAACTGCATCCTTCTTCCTCTTCATCAACTCAAGCAGATTCAAGGAAGCACAACTCACAAGGAAGAAGAAGCCATTGCTGTTGAATCAAGAAGGGAGCTTTGTGAAGAAGATAGAAGCCTTTATTGGTGATCTACATTCATAGAAGAATCCGAATCAAGCTCCAGCAATCGCAGGTAAGATTTTTCTTCTTGAGCTTATTTCATATCTTGTTTGAATAGCTTGATATTTTTTCTTTCTTCTTCATTTCATTCGAACAATCAAAACTGAAGATCGTCCCTACCGGTGGTTAGTAGGAAGGCAATCGGAAGTTGTCCTATCTGCGGTGTTGACGTCCCTACCGGTGGTTAGTAGGAAGGCAATCGGAAGTTGTCCGATCTGCGGTGTTGACGTCCCTACCGGTCGTTAGTAGGAAGGCAGTCGGTGGTTCTCCGATTTGCGGTTTGGTGTGCTGCACTAGTGAAGGCTCACCAGATTTGGTGAGGGGTGGACGTAGGACTGGAGATTCAGTCCGAACCACCTTAAAATCTAGTGTGTTGTGGTTTGCTTGTGCGATTGCTTTATGTTAGATGCATGCTTAGGTTCAATATCTATATTGCGTAATCATCTTGCCAAGTAAATCATTTGTGTTCTTCGTCAAGCTAGTTATATTCCGCTGCTTATTTCATCATCTAGCTTTAAATAGGGTTGCATTACGAAAAGAGGGGCAGATCTATTCACCCCTCCCCTCTAGATCCGCTGTCCACTACACAACATAAGATTACACAGAATGGAGGTAGAAGAAAAGAGCCAAACCACACAATTCAAACCACATTGCACGATGATTTTTAAAGTGGTTCGGATGCAACGACGGCAACCTACGTCCACCCCTCACCAAAACCCGGCGAGGCTTCACTGCTGTAAACCAGCAAGGGGATGAATCCCCAACACGGAGACACACTCCAACCACACACGCAGGGTGACGCCTGCACACACACACACACGAGGATGCACCCCAACACACACACGGATACGAGCTCCAACATACACACGGAGACGAGCTCCAACACACACACGGAGATGAGCTCCAACACGATCCAATGACCGGATCAACAACACACACACACATGAGCTGCGACAGGTGCAGCACTCTACACACTTATACAACCGGATCTGGATAGATCCACACACACACACACACTGGTCTAAGAAGATCCATACACACACACGGATATGAACAAGACAATCCACACGACCACGGATCTGAATCGATCCACACATACACTGATGTTTACAGATTACAAAGAACACGAATTGAAGCTCAAAACACAAAGACAAATGAAACATAGTTGAGAAAACTCCTGATTTAGGCTCCCCCTGAGTAGATGATGCAGATTCTGAATGAAGCTAGCTTCTCCACTTGATTCCCAGTTGATTGGCTTCTAATAGATCTTGAAAAGCTTGAGGTTTGATGAAGAACTCATGGACGAATCACTATTCACGACTACAGTAGCAGCACTCTTCTCTCCCCTTGATAGCCTCCTTGAGCTTCCTTAGATCATTAGGGTTTTTGACCCCAATATGATATATATATAGATCTTGGATGGTCAAGGGACAAGCCAGGAACCAGATCCACAAATCATGGCAAGTCTGGTGACTTTTGGATTAAACAAACGCAATGAAGAGGGCTTTCCACGTTGTAGAAAATAAAGTCAAAAATGGCTGCCTCAAAGTTGGCGGTCGACCGGTAGGATGGGGCGGTCGATCGAAATTTTTATAGAGATGGGACGTTTGCTTCTGGGAAAATCGGTCGACCGAACCTTGCTGGGTGGTCGACCGCTCCTGTAAAATACTGTAGTTTTGAGATCCCTACAAAAACTGATCGACCGCTCTGTGCCTGCTGGTCGACCGGACTGTTGAAAACCTACGATAATGAAGTGTTAGCCCAATGAAACATATCCATATGACAATGACTTCATGTCCTTAGCTTTTTCATACATTTTGGTTTTAATCTGGCTGTGATTATGCACGGAATGCATTCAATATTATGCACAAGACTCGTGAAATCTCATTTCAAAAAGACTTTTTGTGGAAATGCAAGGAACAAGTTCAACCCATTGAGAGCACATGAGAAGCTATGCATGAGAAACCTTTGAAGGCATGAGTATCATAGCTTCCAATCTATTGATCAAGGTTAAGTCAATAGTGTTGAGTTATGGTTTTGATGACTGTTGAGTTATGATTTTGATGATAACTAAACTTAATGTGTGAATTAAGTGATGATAACTAAACTTATAGTTGATTGCACATGTTCTTGATGACTGTGTACATTCATGCTCTTGTTATTTATGTATGGTTGAGATGGCAAATGGCAACGGTTACATGGTCTTGATCCTTGGTTTGAATATGTTAGTTTTACAAGAGGCATGAGGTTTCATAATCTCTTTAATGTGAACAAGAATGGTATTAACCATAACTATCTTGCTTGTAGGATCAAACGGATCAAACTTATAATCTCATGGCAGTCACCTGGTGAACCTAACGTGTGGATAAGCACCTTGCTCTTCTACAATCCAAAACATGTGGTATATGTCATGTACTGTCAAGAACCATTGGTAAGGCTCTTACCCTGTTATACACTCCTTGTTACACCTGATCCATGACATTTAAGGTGCACGATGGTTGCATGGCTTGGTTTTGTGTGAATGCATAGTTTCTCATTCCAATCCTTAATTATGTGAACAGAGTAGCATATATCTTGATGGGTTGAGAATGTATTTCATGAACCTTAAACATGAAATCCTTTAGCTTGCATGTGGCCTGTAAATGAAGGTTCTATAAGTCTTTTGCATTGTTCATCAATGCATTTCATGCATAATCTTCAAGAGTGAGCATTGAACTTGTTTAAGCACATCTCATGTAATGACAAATGCTCATTTGCTTTGAACTTTTCAAATGTATAAACTAAGTTAAACCAAATCCAAAATGCATGGAATTGATGAGGATATGAAGCTCTTGACTTATGGATATGTTTCTTTGGGATAACACTTCATTTTTATAGGTATGGGTCATTTCGGTCGACCAACACACCTTGGCCGGTCGACCAGAATTGACAGAACCGAAAAGTTGGAATTCTGCAGAAGTTCAGGTCGACCGCCTACCACTGGCCGGTCGACCGGTTGCAGGTCGGTCGACCACCACCAGAGGCTAGGTTGACCAATTTTGCAAGAACCAAAATTGTTCTGTCTGCAGATAGTTCTAGTCGACCGACCCAGTGTCGCCAGTCGACCGACAGCCCCGAAGCCCCCAATATTGACTTCTTGTTTCAAGCTCGTGGAGAGGTCTTTCTTCCCATTTGTTTAATCCCAATGACCCCAATTACATCATGATTTGTGGATCTAGTCTGGGGCTTGTCCATGGACCATTCAAGTGCTATAAAACATCTCATTGGAGCCATAAACCCTAACCATCCAAGAGATCCAAGGGGAGGCTGTCCAAGGAGGAACAAGAGGGTACTATTGATTTGTTTTGCTTCCTTCTCTTGTTTGTGGTTTGTGGTGATAAAGATGATAAGTAAAAATCAATGATCTCAATCAACCTAAGAACATGTGAACCATGAACCTAGGCAATCAGAACAAGCTCTAGCATGGGCAATGCTATCTCAATCGAACTATACTAAAGAAGGCAAAGAAAAACACACACCGGAGCGTGGAGCAAGGAGTAAATAAAAACACACCACATGGGTGGAACAAGCAAAGAAAATAAAAGATATAAGATGGGAAAGAGAAAGCTAATGCCCAATACCAAGAAGGAACGTGATCGCCACCAAAGTAAACACAAGTCAAGGACTTGAAAATACCTTGGAATAGGGGGATGGTGCACCCGCCCACGGGAGAGAGAAAACCAGTGAAATATGTAGATCAACTGAATGTAACGGTCCAGACCCTGCGCATCACAGAAGTGTGACGGTCGCCCGATAAACTGTTAGAGAAGCCTGACGCGTCTGCTCAAGACCGTCAGAGAACCTGCAGAAATAGCTTATGAATCCTTTGAACTCCAAACCTTCCAGCCGGCCAGAAGACTTGGGCCTCGTCTAATGAACCTGTAAACCTACCAAGGAACGTGAAACACAAGAAAACAATCCCAAATTAGCCCTTTAAACAAGCATAGTATCAATTCTTAAAGAATTGAAGATCATGCAAAAGGAAAGGGGAATACCGGGGAAGTTTTGGTTTTTTAACCCCTCTGGGCGTTTTAAAACGTGGGAAGGATGTTTAGATGATGAAAATAGATGCAGAACGTGGAAGAAAGTAGTGGGACAATGCTTTGATGGAAAGGAGGAGGAAGAACACAAGATGACAATGATGAGCTTTGAAGCACAATGAAACGAATACTCCCTTCACCGTGAAGCAGATGGACGTGAGGAACAATTCTCCTTGGTTGGATGTGGCTCCAGAATGCGGCAGCACTTCGACGCGAACTGCAGATCTTCCTTCTTAGGCCATGAAGTCAAGGGTTCTATTTATAGGCCCTCACAGCAGAGGATAATCCAGCAAGAAAAGAGGATAACTCTTAGCAAACCTTTGAAGATAATATCACCAAGAGTCCATAGAAACAAACAGAAGGTTCTGAGGATCAGATTTGAAAGAGAAATCACAAGATTTAACTCTCAACTCGACCACGGAGTAGCAGAGAAAAGACCAGAACTGTCAGGACTCTCTGTTGGATGTAACGGTTGCTCGACAGACCGCCACATGAATGTAACGCCCCATGGAGAAATCGTCACACTAATCTTATCCCCAAGAAGATAAGATCAACGGGAACAAGATCAAAATAGTAGGACTCTTGAATGAATGTAACGGCCACGGGAGGACGCGTTAGAGGGACGTAACGGCTGCACGACAGACCGTTAGAATCAATGGACAGGCCAAAGGATAAGGATTGAAACAAAGGCCTTAAGCTATAGGACTCTTCAAGATGTAACGGTCCAGGGCGGATGCCTCAGAAGGATGTAACGCCCCTGGTATGGACCGTTAGAAACAATAATGATAAAAAAGAAATAAGAGTTTGCCAAGCTTCATCCAAACGAAAGCGCCGAGGAAACCAGACTCAACCAAGAGGAGAAGACCCATGAAATAGACTTCAAACTGATAAAGAAAGCTCAATGAAAAGTGAACAACTCGGAGCATCATATAGAATGAACAAGGAGATGACCCGACTTATCGGTCTTAAAATGGGTGTCAATAGATGCCCCTCCTTAACGTCCTCTTTGCAGGGGAGCGAGCGGAGGTGAAGCGAAAGCGGAATGGAACATGGAGATGAAGCGGAAATGAAGCGGAGTGGACTGAAAAAGCGGGCGTTAAGGCAAACGACACCCGTTCTACCAACAAGCGATTAGGAATTTTCTGGAAAACTTTGAACTGATCACAAGGAAAGGCAACCAAAGGACGCATGTCTGGAGGAATTAACAACTAAGGAAAGGAAAACACGGCTAGCCGCCGGAGGCAATGGAAAGGAAAGAGATAGCTGACTAAACTCCAGACAAGAATCTTCAGCTAACCAAATCAAGCGAACAGAGCAAAGGAAACCTTCTTATTCAGAGTGGAATGATTCTCCTGATTCAAGATCAAGAACACAGCTATTCACCAACATTGAGATGCCTTGAACAGTCGAGGCTCATGAATGCTCCAATATGCGTATGATGCATGCTGGGCTAAAATAAAGAAATCATTAAAATGAATGCAAAGAAAGATAAAATAATAAAATACTCGAGAATAATATTGCTAGACTGGAGAAATCAGGGTCAGGACACTATCTGCAACCACGGCGTGCAAGACAGAACCATCGTCTCCAAATTTTTCCAACCTAACGGCCTATCCAACGATTAAACATGTGAACTTAGATCATCATCATTTTTGTTTAAGGGGAACATCAGATCCCAGAACACATGAATGACCAGCCGGTTCTCGAGATAATATATCATAGATAATATATAATAATGCATTAGATGGATAAAGGAATGAGATACAATACCTGACTTACCTGCCTGACGAACGGCATGATGTTTTTCATAATTTCATCCATGAGAAAAGTGGTTAGCCAATGATAATAAATATAGGCATGAAACAAGGCATAACCACTCATACGCATGAGAAGCATCAATAATATGCATCATGGAAGAAAATGCAACCATTCAATCATCAAAAAGACCAGTTCATTCATCAATAAACATGCAAGCTGTAATGGCCTACTGAGGGAGCGTCACACGAAGTAACGGTCTAGGCGAGGACCGTTAGAGAATGGCGGTTCACATTCTTCAATAAAAATTCAAAAATGACCTGCCGGTCTAAACACTACGCGTCAGAGAGTGTAACGGTCGGACGATAGACCGTCACATTTCCTGAGCGTTCAAAAAAAAACAAACCGAACGGTCTTCAATCCTCATTCAAGCATTCAAGCCTCAAACACCAAAAACCCCAAGAAACCTTCAACCGAGACCACCGGCGACCACCGTCGTCCACCCAAGAGATGGCTGGCGACGAGGCCCCACAGCCACCGAAGAAGAGGGAGAGAGGGATGAAGAAGAAGGCGATTCGCCGCCTTCACCGCCGGATAGAGCGAGAGACCGTCCCGCCGCCCGTGGAGAAAGAAATGGTGAGGAAGAAGCAAACAGAGGAGGAGGAGGCTCCAACGGCCGAAGAAGACCAAGAGGAAGCACCCCTGGACGAAGAAGAACCCAAGGAACCAGAGAAGAAGAAGAACAGGGGCCAAGACTGAGAGGTAGTCCTTCGCCCTAATTTTCAAATTTTTAATTAATTTTTTTTTATGTGTTTTATGTGGATGCATGCATGATTGGGGGGTAGAAAATGGGTCTATGAACCCATTAGGATTGATTGTAGGCCTTTTGGCCAAGGTGAGAGAGCCTAGGAATGCAAAGGGGAAAATGCCCTCTAGCAGAGAATGTGACGGTCCTTCCAGCGACCGTCACAACTCTGATGCGCCACCCTTGGTGCGTTAGAGCACTGTGACACCCCACCCCAGGGCTGTCACAGTCACCAGAGACTCAAAACTATTTTTAGGTTTCTCAATTATTTAATTTTTGTTTTGTTTTTCATTTTATGAATATTATGCAATGATTCTATGATGCAATTGACTAACTCATGATCTAAATGAATGCAGGGAAAGAGACGGACGAGGATCTCATGGCTTCAGATCCGGGCGGTGTACCAGGCACTGCCCGACTACCAGAGAGAGAGGTTGGCCGGAATGGGGTTCGCCGAGGTGCTAAGCATCGAGGTGATCCGGATGGACACACCGCTGCTGTACGCATTGCACGAGAGATGGGATCCGATCAGCAGGGCGTTCATCTTCCCGTGGGGTCGCATGATCCCCACGCTGGAAGACAAGGCGAGGATTGCCAGACTGCGGGTGCACGGAGCCGCCGTGACGGGATGGACGTACAGGGACTACAGAGAGATGGCCCAGGAGCTGCTGGGACTAGATTTGATCAGACCGGGACAGACATCATCTCAGCTCTCGAGATCACGACTGTAGGAGAGCTTAGGGCTGAGAGGAGCAGCCATAGCCATGGGAGAGCTACCGGAGGAGCACATTGACCGGGTGATAGAGCAGGTGCACCCACATGTGGCGACAGAGGCGGGACCGGAAGGAGATCGCGTCCTGAGATGATTCCTGATGCTACTGTTCGGGAAGCTCCTGTTCGCGACTCGAGCGGACGTCATCAGTTACAGGCTGTTGTCGATGATCAGAGATTTGGGCAGAGTTAGGAAATACGCATGGGGAGCGGCAGTTTTGGCCTTCCTGTTCGAGTCCCTCAGCACGACGGACCGACAGACGATGCTGGGCCACTTCTCACCTTTTCTACAGGTAAACTTAAATGCTTTTCTATTATGCTCATGATTATGCCTATGCAAATGATTATGCAACCGACTGATATTAGACTTCTAAATGTAGATCTGGAGCTACATGTACCTCCCGGGCATCGGGAGAGGCACACTACTCCACCCCGGGCGAATCCCGATCGCCAGACGATGGGTGGTTGCGAGGGACCCGGGGTCCATTATTAAATTGACCCGGGCGATCCAGGACGACTTGGATTCCTTCCCGCATACGGCGGTAAACCCGAAACTCAAAAATGCTTCTGAATGCTTTTATATGCTGACAAATGGACTTATCATGATTTTTAGGTGAGATGGACCCCGTACAGAGGTGAGAGCTACGAGGGACAGCCATGGGTGGAGGCAGCCCTTTCATACCGGGGGCGAGACATCTGGTTGCACTGCATCCACATCATCGAGCCACTCCATTATCGGCTGATCCTGCGGACTCGGGGACTACACCAGCCCGAGGTGACCTTTCCACGCCGCAGCGACGAGTGCCCGGGGAAATCATCAAAGGGAATTAGTGGTGACGTGGATTGGTGCGCCCGAAAGGTGAAGTTCGTCCATGATTGGAACAAGCGGGGCAGAGCCGTAAAGGAGTGGGACGAGAGCGTCGAGGCGTACTTGAAAGCCTTTGCTCGACTGTATGGGGACCGGGTGTACCGAGGTACCCGACGACCGGTATGCAACTTCTAAACCCTAAATCCTTCCTATATGATGCAAAATGAAAAATGCTAGATGTACCAACTCATATACTTTCTAAAATGCAGCTAGACCCCGAGGGACGGATAGCCGAGCTCGAGGGGCTACTCCACGCCACCGTCCAGCAGCGGGACGAGTACCGGGCCGCCTTGGAGCTTCTGGTAAGACTTTAAATGTTTAAAATGATTGTGATGATGATTATGATGACTGACTATGACTTCTAAATGCAGCGGGCCGAGGGAGCCCAAAGAGCCGGACCGGATGCCCCATCATCTTCCTCACAGCCCGCCGGAGGCAGGGCGGAGTGGGACGTCGAGTTCGCCCGAGCGGTTGCCCGGGCCGAGGAGGCGGAGGCCACCCTCGCGAAGCGGGTAAGATGCTAAATGCTAGACTCAAGTGCTCATGCTTATGAAATGCTTATGTGACTAACTATATGAAATGCAAACTATAGGCGAGAGAGCTAGCCACAGCAGTGGCCGAGGTGAAACTAGCTCGGACGGAGGCGGAAAGGAACTGAGCCGAAGCAGAGGTCCTCCGAGCAGAGGTGACCCGATTAAGAGGAGAGCTTGCGCGGATGGCCACGTAGATGGCAGACTTCGAGAGATACCGATTCGAGGCACGAGCTGCGTGACTCGAGGCCCACGACATGAAGGTCGAGGTCCGGACCTTGGAGAGGACCATACGGATGATGGGCCGAGGACCGGAGCGGAGCGTCTCTCAGGGCAGAGCGCCGAGGAGTGTTGCTCATGCTGGATCAGTGGCAGACTACCTCGTTAGCTCCTCCGGTCAACAAAGGAATGAGAGGGCGGAGAGGGGTCAGCAGGAGGAGAGTGCCTCCATAGCACCACCGGCGAGGAAGCCGGAGGGTGGAGATGATGATGGCGGCCCGGCGGATAAGCCGGCCGAGTGATGTATTTTATTCTTGTTATTACTTGTACATAACTTATATGGGAAATGAAATGCAATTCTTTTTGTGTTCTATTTGTTTTTCTTTTTTTTATGCGAATGAATGGATGTGTGTGCGGACAGGTGAGCATGTGAGTGAATGGAAATGAATGCAAGAAAATGCATGTGAGAATGTGTTTGGAATGCAGGAAATGCATGTGGATGTGTGTGGAAGAATTGTGGGGAGTCGTGTGGATGAAATGTGATACGTGGGACGGACGGGGTGAACAGAATGGAAAATATGTAAGACTGCCAGGTCTAACAGAGGCAGGAAGGAATAGCACAAACACAGCAGCAGAAAATGTAACAGTCCAGGTCCAGACCGTCAGGATCAAGTAACGCATTGGATGGAAGCCGTCAGAAAAGACAGGTCAAATTTGCAGAACTGAACAGCAGGAGGGTGACGGTCCCCAGCTGGTGCGTCAGAGATATGTAATGGTCAAATGATAGACCGTTAAAGATGGCAGAGCAGTGGGATATTAGGCAACTAGCAGGAAATGTGACGGTTCAGGGGCAGCGCGTCAGATGTGAGTAACGGCCATGAGCAAAATCGTTAGGAATGATTGAACAAGAAGAAGCCAAAACTGAACGGCAGAGAATGTAACGGCTCAAAGGGAACGCGCCACAATAAGTAACGGTCTGATGCTAGACCGTCAGGCTTCACAGAACAAGATTGAGCTAAATTAAACCCACAGGAAATGTGACGGCCCAGGGCTGGCGCGTCAGAGACAAGTAACGGCCCTACGATAGACCGTTAGAGAACGAAGCGTACTCCGAGATAGAATCTGCCGTGAGAGGTGTTGGGTCCCAAACGGTGGCAATCAAGAGGGGAGGGGTGAATTGATTGCCAAATTAAAATTATTTTTGTTGTGCCCCTGATTTTGATGATGACAACCATGAGATATGAATGATATAATTAATTTTAATGCTGAATTAAATCCTGATTCAATAACACTTTCACTTGATTTCATTCTTGTTGCAAGAAAGGAACAGGGTCGACGCTGGGAGCTTAGAGTGTCCACGCATCAGTTGAAGAAACCTTCACTGATACCTCTCACAGCGTTAACTCCACGAAGCAAGCAGCGTCAACTCATCATATTCTGAAGCAGAGACCTTCACAGGTTATTCCACTGCGTCAACGCCACAATAGAGCAGCGTCGATGCAGCAGTTACAAAGGGAGAGCCAATGGCTTACTGGAATGCCTCAATGCGTTAACGCTACACCAAGACAGCGTTGACGCAGCAAGAAAGACTGTTGTGATTTCAGCCCAGCGGCAAGTAAGTGAGTCGACGCAGCGACCCATGCGTCAACGCATCAAGCCTCAAGCTTTACACCACATGAAGGATTTCAAGGCTGCGTCAACCCTGTGGATTCAGTGGGTTGACGCCATCTGTTACTTCCTATGTAATTGTGGTGGACCCCATTCGCAAGTGACGTCAAACGACACATCAGCCAAAAGTGCTTGCGGTCTACTTTTTCCCTCTCGATTCCAGAAGGCTCCACACGATGCAATTAAGGGACTAACCAGAAAATATGGTTGGGTCCCACTAGTAGTATATATGCTGAATCTGGAAGTGAGCGTGGGAATGATCTGAAGAGAAAAGGAGCGTGCGGAATTTCAAAATAGAGGAGGAGATCAGGTTGAAGTAGAGGAGCTTGCAAGCAGAGTGAAAGATGATCTTCTTCACAATTTCGATCTGCTGAGGATAGAAGAAGAAGATATGCTGATTGTTGAAGCTCTATAGTGCAGATTTCTGATCTCGAGGCTGATCTTCTACTGCGCAACATATCTGAGTTTATTCTGTCTATCACTGTGCATTTTCGTTTGTTATTTGTCTCTCTTTTTAAACTCTACTACATTGTTTTCTCCCTCGTACTGGGTTGTATAGAGGGAGGGGTTGATCCAGTAGTTCGTGCTTGGATCAAGGGAATTGGGCGTGTCGCCTGCAAGCTGTTTGTCAGTGGGTTTGAGAATGTGTTTCTCTGATTATGCCAAGTTGTAAGACTCAGCGGTGTTGTGAGGAATTAGTTCCTCAGTATAGCTAAGCTGTGAAGCTCAGCAGGGATCCTCACTGGTTTAGTGAGGGGTGGACGTAGGTCTCCACAGGGAGACCGAACCACCTTAAAAATCTACGTTCATTGTGTGGTTTGACTTCTCTTATTTCTCTCTTCTCGTTAGATGTTTGTTAAGGCTCGATTCTCCTTGTTGGTTTGTTTTTGATATTATCTCTATCATTCTGCACCATATTTCGAGTGCGATCGTGCTTAGAATTTTAAAGGGGTCAACCTATTCACCCCTCCCCTCTAGTTTGACATTCCACCTAATCCAACACGTGGTATCAGAGCTGGGCTCTCTTGTCAAGGGTCTAACAACCCAGAGAGATTTGGTAGAATGGAAAACAAAGGGTTCATACCTGAAGGGTATGCTGTGAATAGGCCACCTCTGTTTGATGGCACTAACTATGCGTACTGGAAAAATCGGATGCAGGTATTTCTAAGAGCTCAGGACCATGAGGTTTGGAGAGTCATGAGCAAGGGACCATATCAGATAGAAGGAGATGAAGAATTGTGGGTGAAGGAGCAGATTCGGAAGTCTAATGTCAATTGGCAAGCCATGAATATCATGCAATGTTCATTGCACCCTATGGAGTTTTCACGAGTATCTTCATGTACCAGTGCCAAGGAAATGTGGGACAGACTCCAAGTGATTTATGAAGGTACGTCCGAGGTAAGGGAGACAAAAGCCAATATGCTAATTTCTGAATATGAAGCTTTTAGGATGAAACCAGAGGAAACATATCTGAAATGTATGCCCGACTAACCTTACTAGTGAATGGTCTTAAAGGTCTAGGAAAGGCCTACACAGGTTATGAACTGGTTAGGAAGATTCTCAGATCTCTAACTCCAGTTTGGCACACCAAGGCCACTATTGTTGAGGAATCTAGGAACCTTCCCACCACTACTCCTGATGAACTTATAGGATCACTAATGGCTTATGAGCTGAATTTCAAAAGGGCAGATGAGGATGTGAAAAAGAAAAAACCTCTTGCATTGAAGACAGGACCAAGCAGCAAGGAGAGTTCTGATGAAAGTCACTCATCTACCTCAGAAAATGACTCAGGTGAGATAGCAATGCTCACCAGAAAATTCAGGAAGTTTCTAAGGAAGGAAGGTAAATTTAGAAGTTACAGAAGACCAGAGGTAAGAAAGAGTACAAAGTACAAATCAGAGAACTCTAGGAAATCTGACAAGGTTGTTTGTTATCAATGCAGGAAACAAGGTCACATCAAATCCGAATGTCCAGAGAATGTGAAGAAAGCCCAACCGAAATGGAAGAACAAGAAACCAAAGGCCATGATAAGCACATGTAGTGACGAGGAGAAAGATGAAGATGAAGAAGAAAGTACATCTGAAGAAGAGAGTGATGCTAAGTTGTGCTTCATGGCTAAGGGAGATGATAATGATGAGGTAACTTCTTCTTCTGAGAATTTCTCTTGTAGTGATTGGGAAGAAGCATTCAATGAACTGCTAGACAAATATGATCATGTAAAGAAAGAGAATAAATCACTCAAGAAGAAGAAAAATCTGACTAGCCAAGAAAATTCATTAAATGATAAAATCAAGTGCCTAGAAGCTGAAAATGTCAGTCTAAGAAAATCTCTTTATGAAAATGACGAATATAGAGATCAAGTAATAGAGATGAAGAGAGAAAATGAATTCTTACTGAAAACTTAGGATGACCTGAAACTAAAAATGCAAAAATTGGAGAATGATGCAAAAATTGCTAAAGAAAAATATGAAGCTGTTCAAGGAGTGAATCAGGAACTCCAAGAAAACTTGAAGAAAATGGAAGATGAAAATTCAAGTAAACAAGCCTCTCTTGAGAAATTAACTCAAGGTAAAAATAATCTTGAAGCTGTCATGGGAATAAAAAGTAATTTTGGAAAAGAAGGACTTGGTTATAATCCAACCAAGAAGAAGGATATAGGAACAAGATTTATAACCTTTGTTTCTGAACAAGGCTCATCTGAACAGAACTTGTGTGAGAAGGTTCAAGAAGAAGTAAAACAGACAGAACAAATCAGAAAAGAAAAGGGCAAAGAGAAAATGTATGATACTGGCAATGCCAATCTTCATAAGAATGTGTCCAAATTCAGAAGCAAATCCTCAGGTCAGCCTATAGATTCTAGCTCATCAACTCAATATCGAGGATATGAAAATTCAAAGAGTCATAGGGCTGGCACTCAATAGTCGCGTCAACGCACTAGGCGTCCTACGTCCACTCAACCCATGTACCAAGGGTCTTACAGAAACAATACTAGATCAAACCCTTGGGCGCGTCAACGCAGTGTCCGCACTGCGTCAACGCATATACCCTTCCCCAATGGGCACTCCTTGAGAAACATGACAATGAGTCGACGCAACCACTTCAGTGTGTCAATGCACCCTACATACCTGAACCCTTATGGCAGAAAGACTCACTGGATGAGTCAACGCTATCATGTTACTGGGTCTACGCAGCAAACCTTCATGCCATCTAGAGCTCATTATTTCTACAAGAACTCACACCCTAAGTTTCCCAATGACTCTTGGAGTCACAATAACTATTGGAATAAAAATAAGAACAACACCTCATACGTCTCTAATGACAGAAATGGTTCAAAGAGGTCATTCCAAAAGGTACCTCAATCCAATCAAAAGAATCTAAATTCCATGGAACCCACATCTCAAAAACCCTCAACACAACAGATCTGGATTCCCAAAAGCATGTTGTCTTACTTGACACAATCATATGGTCTGATGGGACCCAAGTGTATTTGGATTCCAAAATCTATTGGTTGATGTGAATTGCAGGAATGCCTTGCAGCCGTACATAACCGGTGGTATCTCTACAGTGGCTGTTCAAGGCACATGACGGGCGACAGCTAAATTTTGTTTCTTGGTTGAAAAAGATGGAGGTCATGTCACCTTTGGGGGGAACAATAAAGATAAAATCATCGGAAAAGGTAAAGTTGGCAATAATCCTCTGAATTCTATTGATGATGTGTTACTTGTTGAAGGGCTAGAATATAATCTTCTAAGTATCAGCCAACTATGTGATAAAGGAAACAAAGTTGTGATCGAATCCCATGCTTGCACTATTCTTGATATGAAGTCTGAAAAAGTTAAGTTCATTGGAAAAAGAATAAACAACATGTACATGGTGGATTTAGATGATCCTGCACACAATAATCTTTGTCTTGCTGAGAATAAAAATGAACTTGCTTGGCTTTGGCACCGTAGGCTAGGGAATGCTAGCTATAGTGTCTTGCATAAGTTAGTAACGTTCAGCATGGTGAATGGTCTGCCAGATGCATCCTTTAAACAAAATGACAAAGTCTGTAATGCATGTACTCAAGGTAAGCATACTAGAAAGTCATTTAAGTCCAGACTTGAAAATCAATCCTCTAAACCTTTTGAACTCATTCATATGGACTTGTTTGGACCCACTAGAACAGCAAGTATAAGTGGATGCAAATATGGATTCGTTTTAGTGGATGACTTTTCTAGGTTTACTTGGGTGTTCTTTCTAATTCACAAGAATGATGCATTTGAAGAATTTCAGGCCTTCTTTAAGAAAGTAAAGCAGGAAGGTAAGTTTATCATTTCATCAATCATATCAGATCATAGAGGAGAATTTGATAACTCTGAATTTGATGATTTCTGCAGAGCAACCGGTATGTCACACAAGTTTTCCTCTCCAAGAACTCCTGAACAGAATGGAGTCGTGGAAAGGAGAAATAGAACCCTTGTGGAGATGGCCAGAACCATGCTGATAGAAGGAGAACTCCCAAGGAAGTTCTGGGCAGAGGCAGTGAATACAGCTTGTTACATTATAAACAGGGCAATGGTAAGACCTAAGTCCAAAAAGACACCATATGAGCTAATGAAAGGTAAGAGACCTTCGGTTGCTCATTTCAGAGTCTTTGGATCAAAATGTTTTGTTCAAAACAATGACAAACGAGCTTTGGATAAATTTGAACCCAAGAGTGAACCTGCCATTTTTCTAGGATACTCTAGTCACTCGAGGGCCTATAGAATTTTTAATCTAAAAACACAAGCTGTTGAAGAATCCCCTCATGTTGTATTTGACGAACTGAATTAAAAATCTGAGATTGAGTAATCCTGCAGGGACAAGGATGATGGAATATTCATTGAAGAAAAAGAAGATCAAAATCCTCAAGAGGAAGAGACAAAGGGAAATGAAGTCCAAGCAGAATCAAGCAGTCAAGGTAATGCAGGTATAAATGAAGGTAATTTTCCAATTAATGTTATAACATTAAGGGATCATCCTTTATCTAGCATCATTGGAAATTTGCATGAACCCATTAGAACAAGATCTCAACTTAGAGAAATTGAGGAAATGGACAATTTAGCTCTTGTCTCACACATTGAACCAAGGAATGTAAATGAAGCTTTGAAAGATGAATATTGGATAAATGCCATGCATGAAGAATTAAATCAATTTGAAAGAAATAAAGTGTGGCACCTTGTCCCAAGACCCAAAGAACATACTGTAATTGGAACTAAGTGGGTCTTTAGAAATAAACAAAATGAAAATGGTGTTGTTATAAGAAATAAAGCTAGATTGGTAGTACAAGGTTACAATCAAGAATTTGGGATTGATTTTGAAGAATCCTTTGCTCCAGTAGCTAGACTAGAAGCTATTAGGTTGCTTCTCGCTTATGCTTGCTGTCATGAAATAAAATTGCATCAAATGGATGTGAAAAGTGCCTTTCTTAATGGCTTAATAAAAGAAGAAGTGTATGTGGAACAACCCCCCGGATTTGAATGTATAGACTGTCCTAACCATGTGTACAGGTTGGATAAAGCCCTTTATGGACTCAAACAGGCACCTCGAGCATGGTATGACAGACTCAGCTCATTCCTCACTGAAAAAGGGTATTCAAGAGGTAAAGTGGATCAAACTCTCTTCACAAAGGTAAGAAACTCAGATATAATTCTGGTTCAGATCTATGTTGATGATATAGTATTTGGATCCACTAAACCTAGTATGTGTGAGGAATTTTCTAGTCTGATGACTAATGAATTTGAAATGAGTCTAATGGGTGAGCTTCAGTTTTTTCTAGGTTTACAAATCACCCAAAGCAAGGAGGGATGCTTTATCAATCAGGCAAAGTACATATCTGAATTCTTAAAGAAATACAAAATGGAAAATTTGAAAGCCATAAGCACTCCCATGAGCACAAACACAAATTTGGATGCAGATCTGACAGGTAACCAAGTAGATGCAAAGACTTATAGAGGTATGATCGGATCACTTCTCTATCTTATAGCATCTAGGCCAGATATTCAATTTTGTGTATGCATGTGTGCTCGTTTTCAATTTGATCCTAGAGAATCCCACTTAAGTTCTGTCAAACGTATCTTTCGATATCTTGCTGGAACTCGAGATTTAGGGATTTGGTATCCTGCATCTTGCTCCTTTGATCTTATATCCTATTCAGATGCAGACTATGATGGATACAAACTTGACAGGAAAAGCACAAGTGGCTATTACCAATTTTTGGGAGGGTGCTTGGTCTCTTGGGCATCCAAGAAACAACATTCAGTGGCACTATCCACTACAGAGGTAGAATATGTCGCTGCAGGGAGTTGTGGCACTCAAGTGTTGTGGATAAAGCACCAGCTCCAGGATTATCAAACTGATCTTGGATGTGTCCAAATATTGTGTGATAACACCAGTGCCATAAACCTGGCCAAGAATCCCATCCAGCACTCTAGGACCAAACATATTGAAATAAGGCATCATTTCCTACGAGATGAAGTGAATAAGGGCAGCTTTAAATTTGTGTTTGTTGAATCTCAACATCAATTAGCTGATATTTTCACCAAGCCTCTGATCAATGAAAGATTTTCTTTTCTCAGAAGAGAGCTTGGTTTGTGTAACTCTCATCTGAATGCCTAACATGATAACATGTTTTCCTATGAAAATTGCTTAATTTATCTTGTCTTGGAATGAATTATCTTTGCCCTGCATAAATTGAAAACTGCATATGGTTGGTTGAGTCTCATATTCAGGGGGAGCTTAGTCAGAGTATAAGAACATTATTTTAAACCACATCATAAATAAAATTCCTGCATGTAAAAGCAACTAATCTTCTCCCAAACATTCAGTCATGCATAGCTTAAGGGGGAGTGATTCTTTAACTGGTAAGTAATATGTGCTGAGAGTTCAGCTTGCAACCCAACCTGTGGAATGGTTTGCTAATTTGTCAACAAGGCTGAGTTGACGCTGTGATGAGACTGAGTTAACGCTGTGGACAATTGCTTTCGGAAACTGAACAAATCTTTGAAATGTCTAGTTGGATGAGTTGACGCAGTAATGAGGCTGGGTTAACGCACTGAGCAATAATTCTTGGAAACAGAATTGGTTTTTGAGCTAGCTCTGAGTTAAAGCAGTAGTGCCATGTTGGAATCTTTCTGTTATTTTTTTTGGAAACTTCCTCATCTCAAATAAACTTGCTATGTCTATCTATCTCATTCCTTCCATTCTTATCCCTCAATAAAGCCTCCTTGACATCCTAGTATGAGGGAAAATCTCTAGAGCACTGTGATATGTGGATAATGTCCTAAATTCAGGGGTTGTTAAAGTGATAATTCCTAATGAGCATAAGACATATTCTGATTGGCTCCATGAAGTGCTAATGATCAGAGATCTACTGTTCTTCGATGATTGAATTCTAAAACCCTCGAACCTAATAATGTCTTGTGTATGGAATAAATACTGAACAATTTAATAAAACTGGGATCGTTTCATGTATCGAACCTTATTGTTTAAAAGTAAAGAAACCTCTATGAGGAAAGGAAGTTAATATCGGTATTGGTGTCAAACTCACAAAGGGTCTAATATGTGCTAGAGAAATTCACCACACATATATGTTATTAAATTCAGAGCAATGGCGGATATACACTGAGAAACTAACTCTATGCACCAAAGTCGTGCTAAAGAAAGTCATGAGGTTGACTGCTATCTCTGGTATCAATCAAAAGTCAACTCATTACAGAGCAATGGTGACTGTCAACTGAGAAACCACCTTCATGCACCTATGAAGTGCTGAAAGGCGTGTCATGAGGTAGGTTACCAACTCTGGTGCATTAAGCAAAATAGTCAGCCATGCTGAGTAACCAGGGACTCTGGTGTCTGATAAACATGTGTACCTGTGTAAAAAGGCTAGCTATACTTGACTGCCATTGAGAATGTTGAAAATAAGTATTAAAAATTCAAATTCTTTCATAAATGAATTTATGTGGGTGCGATTGATCTAAAAGCTATGTGACCCCTAGAGTTTATCCTCAATACTGGTTAAAATTTTCTCCCTCAGTAAGGGCCTCTTGAAATTGAAAAATAAAGGGGACTGAAATGAAAATGCTCCCAGTGTGAAAAGAGTTCAATCTTTACTCCTGACATGAATTCTTAGTGTTCATGGTTTTAATTTAATATCTTAAGAACATTTTATCTCTTAATCATTAAATGGACTGGTGTCCTTCTCAATATATCCTTTTCATGGAAATTTGATCTGCAACAATTAAAAATCCTTGAATATGAGCATATCTACTCACTATCTCAGTATATTAAGAAAATTCCTTGTACGGATGTCTTTCCTGCTACTCTTCTTGCAATATTTGTATATTTCCGCTTCACTGCGTCGACGCAATATCCCTTGGCGTCAACGCAATGATTCGAGTACTAATTTTTTTTCTTTTCCGGTTCACCAACTTGAACCGGTTGAACCGCTCACTAAAAAGGGTTTCGAAGCTTCTTTAAAAGCGTAGCGTGACCGCTGCGTGTCTCCATTTCTTTCGAAACCCCTTGTCGTTCTACCTTCCTTGTTCTCTAAAACCCTCACGGCACTTTCTTGTTCCATTCATCCCGCTGCCATGGATCCTCCGACATCCACTAACAAGGGGAAGAAGAAGGCAGAGGAACATCAAAGAACTTCAGCATCGGCCGAAGGCAAAATGGAGCCCCGCTCGAAAGCTGCTCACGATAAAGGGAAGAGGAAAGAGACGCGTCCACGCGATCCGAGCCCGCCAACCAAAAAGAGAAAGACATCTGATGTCAGGACAGCAAGGTAGGGTTCATCTTCAGGTGCTGCAATGGGACAGAAAGTGCGGACAGCTCTCTTACCGTCACCGTGGAGGAACCTCTGAAAGTTCTCATTTCCCGGTATATTGCTGCTACCGACCATGAAATGCTTGAAGTTTTTCCGCAACTATTTCCTACTTTGGACTATCAGGGCTGGTGGTCTTTTGTTACAACCCATAAGGTTTATTACCCCACCCTGGTCAGAGAGTTCTACCAAAATTTGAAGTATGAACCTCACATTCCAAAACTTACATCAACTGTCAGGAATGTTAGTTTTGAATTATCAAATAAATTGTTTGCCAGAGCCTGGAAAATCCCCAAGAGTGGAGTTCAGCTACATAGCTTTGAGTATGATGAGCATGATGCTTATGCTCTCCTGACTGACAAACCTAGTGATCCTTCCGATGTCAGGGAAACTTACTTATCCAGTCTCAAAGCAAATCAATTCCCTCCATTGAATAGATTGCTCCACCATATGTGCACATCAATGATCACACCGCATAGTAGTGGTAGGGAAAGGGTCACTGAGATGCAGAGATTTCTCCTATACTGTATGCTAAAAAGAATACACATTTCCCTGCCTGATGTAGTTATTCAAACTATGGGGTCTTGCTTGCATCAATCCAGAACACTTCCTTATGCTGCTCCATTGACTGCCATTTTTCGAAAAGTTGGAGTAGATTTTGGTTCTGAGAAGAAAATAATCATCCCTCAAGGGAATGTTTACACCCTTTCTTATATTCAGAAGTTTATGGGCTTTAAAATCATTGATGGTAAGCCAGTTAGAATTCTTCCTAGTCAGCAAACAGCTCCATTGGAAACAGGTCAGGCATCAAGAACAGACACTGCAGATGCCAGTCAAGTGAACAGGACAGAGGTACCAATACCACCTGTGGTGAGAGAAGAAAGACCAGAAGGTCGTTCAGCAAGAGGAGAGCATGAGTTTGAGGAAACTTTTGCTAGATCATCAAGCCCTCAGCTTGAAACTGGGGAACCCAGTGGCTCTGCACCTACAATGGAACCCCTTATGACTGGAGCCATTGGAGTTTATAGAAGAACTTTTCCAACTTCTGATGCAGATCCACCTCCAGCAACTGTTGAAGAGATGTTCGCACACATGACTATGATGCTGCAGCGTCAGGATGCAAAGATGGACAAGTTAATGGAGTTTACAAATTTTCATCTAAACAAACTGACTTCTCAGATTGTTCAATTTGAAGTTTCCATCTTATCCGAGTGGCAAAAATTCTTACTCACCAAGATGTTAACTGACCAAGCTACAAGGACCGTCTTGCAAAACATATCATCTCTCCTTGACAAGTTATCCACACTGGTGACTGATATGCACAACAATCAAGCTTCATTTTTTCAATCCCTTGCCAAGATTACTGATTTATGTTTTGATGTGAGGATAGCAGTTGAAACCATCAAAGGTCCTGTCAATGCAGTTCCCCAATGCCTTAAAGCTATGTTAGAAAAGATTGACAAAGTGACTGCAGCAATTCAGTCAATTGGGGACAAGTTTCAAAATAAGGAATCTATCACAGCTGATCTTACTTCTGCCATTGACAGTGTACGCACCACTCTAAGTCATCAGCTGGGCGAACTCTCTCAGGATATCCGAGATTTACTAGCCAGAGATCAATCTGCCTCAGGATAGCATCAGCTTCGCCAGCCACCTCAAGGATCTCAGTCTACTCAAGGGCAATCCTCTCGTCAGCAACAACAACCTATTTCTGCCAGAAGACACAATCGCTACTTCCCATCTTGAAATAGCTCTTCCACATCTACTCCCCTTCCTGATGATGTCAAAGGGGGAGAATGTTACAATGTTAAATGCATCAATCATGAAGTCAAGCTGGAATCTAGACCAGAGTTCATTGCATCTGCATCAATCATGTTGACTAACTAAATGTTTTGTTTTCTTTTTGTCTGGTTCTATGATGTAAAATCTTGAACTTGAATGAATGACAAAATTAAAGTTTGATTTAGTCACTGAATTGATTTCCTGTTAATCTGAAGTTTCTTGCTTGATATGAATAACCTTGATTGTTTAGATGCAATGGTATAAATGGCATTCACCTCATAGTTGCCATCATCAAAAATGGGGAGACTGTTGTGCCCCTGATTTTGATGATGACAACCATGAGATATGAATGATATAATTAATTTTAATGCTGAATTAAATCCTGATTCAATAACACTTTCACTTGATTTCATTCTTGTTGCAAGAAAGGAACAGGGTCGACACTGGGAGCTTAGAGCGTCCACGCATCAGTTGAAGAAGCCTTCACTGATACCTCTCACAGCGTTAACTCCACGAAGCAAGCAGCATCAACTCATCATATTCTGAAGCAGAGACCTTCACAGGTTATTCCACTGCGTCAACGCCACAATAGAGCAGCGTCGACGCAGCAGTTACAAAGGGAGAGCCAATGGCTTACTGGAATGCCTCAATGCGTTAACGCTACACCAAGACAGCGTCGACGCAGCAGTTACAAAGGGAGAGCCAATGGCTTACTGGAATGCCTCAATGCGTTAACGCTACACCAAGACAGCGTTGACGTAGCAAGAAAGACTACTGTGATTTCAGCCCAGCGGCAAGTAAGTGAGTCGACGCAGCGACCCATGCGTCAACGCATCAAGCCTCAAGCTTTACACCACATGAAGGATTTCAAGGCTGCGTCAACCCTGTGGATTCAGTGGGTTGACGCCATCTGTTACTTCCTATGTAATTGTGGTGGACCCCATTCGCAAGTGACGTCAAACGACACATCAGCCAAAAGTGCTTGCGGTCTACTTTTTCCCTCTCGATTCCAGAAGGCTCCACACGATGCAATTAAGGGACTAACCAGAAAATATGGTTGGGTCCCACTAGTAGTATATATGCTGAATCTAGAAGTTAGCGCGGGAATGATCTGAAGAGAAAAGGAGCGTGTGGAATTTTGAAATAGAGGAGGAGATCAAGTTGAAGCAGAGGAGCTTGCAAGCAGAGTGAAAGATGATCTTCTTCACAATTTCGATCTGCTGAGGATAGAAGAAGAAGATCTGCTGATTGTTGAAGCTCTATAATGTAGATTTCTGATCTCGAGGTTGATCTTCTGCTGCACAACATATCTGAGTTTATTCTGTCTATCACTGTGCATTTTCATTTGTTATTTGTCTCTCTTTTTGAACTCTACTACATTGTTTTCTCCCTCGTACTGGGTTGTATAGAGGGAGGGGTTGATCCAGTTGTTCGTGCTTGGATCAAGGGAATTGGGCGTGTCGCCTGCAAGCTGTTTGTCAGCGGGTTTGAGAATGTGTTTCTCTGATTAAGCCAAGCTGTAAGGCTCAGCGGTGTTGTGAGGAATTAGTTCCTCAGTATAGCTAAGCTGTGAAGCTCAGCAGGGATCCTCACTGGTTTAGTGAGGGGTGGACGTAGGTCTCCACAGGGATACCGAACCACCTTAAAAATCTACGTTCATTGTGTGGTTTGACTTCTCTTATTTCTCTCTTCTCGTTAGATGTTTGTTTAGGCTCGATTCTCCTTATTGGTTTGTTTTTGATATTATCTCTATCATTCTGCACCATATTTCGAGTGCGATCGTGCTTAGAATTTTAAAGGGGTCAACCTATTCACCCCTCCCCTCTAGTTTGACATTCCACCTAATCCAACAATTTTCTGAAGAACTTGCGGGACAAAATAGACGTAATCAAACGCTCGGTCTTACTCGTGCATGATCACACATGAATACATGTGAAAGATGGTGAGTGTGTGAAGAAGAAGGTGGTGAACACTCAACTCACCGTGAAGCCCACTCGACAAAATATGCACGCGAACAAACCACTAGAGGCATAAAGTTATTGCCTTTGTGTTCTTACTCGTGGAGTAGTAGAAGGTTCTATCAAAGTCAGAGACAAAATAGACGTAATCAAACACTCGCTCTTACTCGTGCATGATCACACATGAATACATGTGAAAGATGGTGAGTGTGTGAAGAAGAAGGTGGTGAACACTCAACTCACCGTGAAGCCCACTCGACAAAATATGCACGCGAACAAACCACTAGAGACATAAAGTTTTTAGGTGGTTCGGGTACACCGCAATGTCCCCTACGTCCACCCCTCACTCATGAGGATTAACGACTTCACTATGATGTGAGCCAAGCACACACACACACGTTGTTATGAACAGCACACACACACACACACGGTACCCAATCTAGGCACCCCAATCACACACACACACACACGCGCTTGTGTCCATACACGAACACACACTCACGAATCTGTTTCAAGATAGTTTAGAATACAACAACTTTCAGATTCACCAAAAAGCACTAAAGAAGATCAGAGTAGAAAGGATCTCTAGATAGAACTCCCCCTTTGTGTTCTTCGAATCAACTTTGATACTCCAGCAGAATGATGAACGAGTTTGGATGAAGTATGATGCAAGGCAGCATAAATGGATGTGGAAGCTTGATATCCGATGCAGCTCTTCGATGTATAAGATCTTGGGCTTGGACTCCAGCTCCTTCCTTTGGATTTCAGCTTCAGAGCAAGGAGGAATGGGGCTTGAGGACTGCAATTCCGAACCTGCACATACACAATAGAATCACTATTATCCTTGATCGGATCTCACCTCTCTCCTATATATTTAGTGCCACTAGGATTAGATTAAATGATTAAAATAGTCAAAGACAGCTTGGGAACCAGATCCACAAAAGGTGGAGAGGTTTGTGGAATGTCTAGAGGTGATTAGACATGGATTGGAAGACTTTCGGTGCAAGGAAACCGAAGTCAAATAGGTGCAAGGAAACTGAAGTCAAACAAGACGGCTGGAGGTCGGACCGGAAGGGGTCGACCCTTGGGGTCGACCCTCGTGATAGGGTTTTAGGACCCAAAGGCAATGGGTCGACCCTCAAGAGCAGCCGTGCTGCCTTGGGACAAAATTTCACAGGGGTCGACCCTTGGGGTCGACCCTCGGGGGGTTTTATGTTCTGGGCAGAATGGGTCGACCCTTGGGGTCGACCCTCATTCACAGGGGTTCTGCCAAGCAGAATTTTTACAGGGGTCGACCCTTGGGGTCGACCCTCGGGCTTTGATAAAGAACAGAGTAAAAGGTGTCGACCCTTGGGGTCGACCCATGCCCCAGAGCACCAAAAAAAATGGTGGAAACCACCAAACCAAGTGCCAAGAAAGTGTGAATGTTCAAGTGCCAACATAAGAGATCAAACCTCATAAATTCAAGAAACTAAGGCAAGAAAGATAAAAACCCAAGTGAAATTGCCTTAGTCACGAATGCGGATCCTTTTAACACAAAGGAAGAATTTCAACAATGCAAGAATTCGGATAGATCTCACCATAATATCCTTGTATAACTTGATTCATGAATCGCCTTCTTGTCCCTATCAAAACATACATTTTGCATTAGCTTTGGCGATATCAGACTGAAGTTAAACTTCTTACCAGCTGAAGTGATTCCTGACTTGCAAAGCTCCGTATCACATCAAGTGAAGACCATTCCAGAAATAGTCATGGTATTCAAATCAAATTTAGTCATCATCAAAATCCATTATAACCATTACAAAAACCACATAGAGGGGGTTCAACAAGAGGCAAAATCTGAGATAGGAATCCCTTAATCCGCTCTAGACTCCTCCCAGACTTAAGATAAAGCCTTCTAATCCAAACCTTATCACCTTAAAGCCAAAAGCAAGTTTTTAAAACTTGGAAACTTAGCCAAAATCATAATTTTGCTGAATTCTCTGCTACAAGGGCTGAAGAACCTCTCCTAAGGGCAGGAAAATATGATGAAGAGAAACTTTGAGGTGATGGCCATGGAGGAGAAAGTCTACACCGGACCTAAGGCTGCGAGAAAAGAGCACGGAGAACTGTAGAGACTAACATCGATTCCCAAACATCTAAGTTCTAATGCTCAAAGGGTGGTAAGCTCTCTTTACCTTAGCTAAGTTCATCAATTCTGCACTTCATCTTTCCTTATGATCTTCTTCTTCTTCCTAGCCTCTTCCTGGTCCAAGATGTTATTCCAATCTGAAGTGGGTGGCTCCCATGATCAAGGAACTCCCTCTAGAAGTCATAGCAATCCTTAGGGCATGGCACCTTCAACCCTTGTTGGTTTTAGCCAAGAACCTTCAGAAATTGTGATTAGATTGGCCAAGCATTTCAGCCCTTATAGAATTATGGCATCCACAAACACATACTTTCATCTTCCCTTCTTTTGAAGCTACAGTCATATTAGAGGAGGTAGAAACCTACCTAGCCCTTCCTAAGACTAAGGCGGGGGATGGAGATCTAGTTTGCTACACGGTGGAGCCTATTGACCCGTCCTTGATCTTGAGTGATTTCATCCATAATCCAAAGGACGTGAGGACCATGATCAGCCCACACCACATACACTTGATACCCTTGGCACAGTGGATAGTGTCTCATTGCAAAAACAAGTGGGAGAGACACGAAGCAATAGCCAAGGCGGCGGCGGTTTGCTTATGCGGAGTCTTCCTTTTCACCACTACCGACCACCTCTTAGACACCCAAAATCTTAGCATTATCAGCGGGTTGTGGCGGGAAATGTCCATCTCTCAAGCGATCCTCTCATATCTCTATGAAGGACTAAGTTCGGCTTGCCTAGGAGGACCTCTATTCGGCTCCATGATTCTCCTCGAGTGTTGGATGGGAGTGAGAATCAAATTCCATCCCAAGGAGGATATTACTTCTTCTAGCCAAATTTTTGGGAGCCACCCTTTATTCTTCATTGGAGGCGCTTCTGGATTCTCTTCTCAGGTTGAATGCAAGACGGCAGACAAGAAAACACGGGATGAATGGCGCCTCTTCTTCAACACCTTGCCAACAGAGAAATTCATCATGCGACCAAGGATCCTTCGGAGCACTTTTCTTAGAATACCGCGGCGTCAAGGCCTGGACCTCCAGCTAGTGGGAAATACTACCATGGCGATCTACAACCCGCATCGGTGCCATCTTCAGATCGGACTACCTCGGATTGCAGCTCCTGCGCTATCACACTACCCTCCCCTTCTACCTAGGAAGATGGGGACCGAGGAAGATGAGAGAGCAATTCGGAATGCGCTGACCATGTGGGAGATCAGCAAGGTGCGTCCGTGGCAAGCAGAAGTGGAAGAGAACGACGAAGCACGCCGTGGCTACGTGAAGGACTTGAGTAAGATCCACCCTCTTGCGGATAAGAAATTGAATGTAGCATGATTTTATTCATGATGGAAGATGTTGGTGTAATTGACAATCAGAATTGAAACCTTATTAATCTTATGTTGCATTAAGTTTAATTGAATGAGATGGGAATGCCTTAGTTGTTATGCGCACGAGTTATGGTTTGACTAGTTAAAGTGATCTAGAAAACACCGCCTCTGGAGAGCGTAACGGTCCTGAGAAAGGCCGCTAGAAGGATGTAACGGTAGGGAGATAGGCCGTCAGGGTGACAGACCTGAGAATTAAGTTCTCTGGGGGATGTAACGGTCCAACGATAGACCGTTAGGAGGATGTAACAGTCGTGGCCCAGACAGTTAGGGAGAGAGCTACTGAGAGAACCAAAGTGAAAGCCTGAAGGAATGTAACGGTCCAGGAAGGACCGTTAAATGAGTGTCCTACACCTGGCGCGTCACAGTCTTGAACCTGCACAGTTGTGAGATTTCAGTCTTCAAACTTAAACCTGCGTTCTGCACACACTTAGACAAGAGACAAGTTAGACCTGTTCTTAGACTCAACCCCTTGCCTTGGAGCAAGTTAGAGAATGGCCATTTCTTGATATTTGGTCAAGGGGTGGAGCCTTATCAAATAGGCGGAAAACATAATAGAAATAATGCGATGCATGCAATGCATATGATGGTGTTTTTGAGTTTTGGAAAATATCTGAATTTTTGTGAGATTTTGGAAATATTTGATGTTTTTGGGTTTTGGCACATATGGTTTTTGTTAGATTTTGAAATATATGATTTTTTTTAGATTTTGAAATATATGATGTTTTTGGATTTTGAAAATATTTGATGTTTTTGGATTTTAAAAATATTTGATATTTTTGGATTTTGAAATATATGATTTTTTTTGGATTTTGAAAACCAGTGCCTTCTCCTGACAGCGTGGGTCCTTCTTATTGTAACAAGAGTTCCTGAGGTTGGCGTGCAAGAAAGTGACAATCCCTGACCGAGGCCCAACTCGCATGACGATGCTTCTACCAGGGCCATACCAAGGGTACTAGTCTTGATCCTAAAAAAGAAAATGGAATACGGGGGTAAGCTTAGGCCAAATCTAGAAGCTTTTAGGACTTGGGTTCCTCTCTAGAAAACCCATCAGAGATTCGGTCTGTTGTGCCGGGGTTTTGTGTCCGTCATCGAACCTTAGTCCATTCTAGGCATACATACGACCGGGCTCATTTGTCCGCGGGGAACTGTACTACCTCTCTTGCCACGCCTAGCTTTCTTTCTTTCTTCTGGAGTTTTTTTTTTTAAGTATAGGTATAGTAGAATTTTTGAGATAATGCTTTTGCTTTTGTCACAAAAATTGCTCCTTTGCTTTCTTCTTCTCTTCTCTCTTTTGCTGGTGGCGTTAGGTCATAACGGACTGCCCCTATTTGAGACCTCCTCTCGTCAGGGTGTCTAGATTGGTCATCGCCTCCTTATTCACCTCTTGCCCCTGGATTCAGCCGAAGAAAGAAACAGACAGGGACTTTGATTTTCCCCCAAAGCATGGCCGAGGAGAAACGGTGTTTACAAAGCGGGAAACCTGACCAGGGATGTCGTGTAGTGTGTGATTGCCGTACTTGGGACTCTTTATCGTAAAAGGGAGGGAACACCTCGCTGCCAAGTGGCACTGATTAGACTCTATGGAAAGAAACGCTTAAGATACAACCCATTCCAAGCGTGAGAGAGCTCCTCACCTTCTGCGTTCACCAAGTGATAAGTATTCCCTGGATAAGTCTCTTTTACAACGAACGGCCCTTCCCAGTTAGGTTGTAATTTAGACCTAGGACCTGCAGTCCGAATGAATTTACGTTTCAAGACCATATCACCTTTTAGAAATTTACGTTCAATTACCTTCTTTTGAAAATAACGCGAAACTCTCTTTTGATAAACGGATACGTGATCGGCCGCATTCATCCTCTTCTCATCTAAGAGTTCCAGCTGAACAAGCAATGCCTCCCGACGTTCGTCGAGATTAAGTTCCTTATCGAGCTGCACTCTAAGGGAAGGGATCAAGATCTCATATGGGAGTACCGCCTCCATCCCATAGGTAAGAGCATAGGGAGTTTATCCCGTGGGAGTACGAACGGAGGTGCGGTAAGCCCACAGAGCTTCCACTAATCTTTCTGGCCAATCGGAAAACTTATGAGATTCGCATGTTTTCTTGATGATTTTAAGAAGGGTTTTGTTAGTGGCCTCGGCTTGACCGTTGCCTTGAGGATAATATGGAGATGAATGATGCAATGCAATATTGAACTTCTTACAAAGGTCCTTAAGCTCTTGAGATACAAACTGGGGTCCGTTGTCGGTGATGATGCTGCTTGGCACTCCGAATCGCGAGATGATATTCTTCATGGTGAAGCGGCACACTGTTGAAGCTTTGATCTCTGCGTACGCCTCTGCTTCGGCCCATTTGGTAAAGTACTCAGTGGCGGTAAGGATAAAGGATTTCTGCTTGATCTGAGAATTGGGATCACCGAGCGGGCCGACAACATGGAAAGCCCACATAGAGAATGGCCAAGGAGCAGAAAGAGGATGGAGAGATGAAGCTGGAGCATGGATTTTGTTGGCATGGAGCTGGCACTTAAGACACCTCCGGACGTAGAGGGAGCAATCTTCCTCCACAGTGGGCCAATAGTAGCCCTGCCTAAGGATTTTCTTCGCTAGCGCCTGGCCATTGACATGACCTCCACACTCACTAGAATGGGCTGCTTCAGCCACCTTCCAAGCTTCATCATCATCTAAGCATCTCATGAGCATTCCATTGGTTGTGCGCCTGTATAGTTCGCCTGCAACAATGGTATACCTTGAGGCGGCTCTTCTTATTGACTTACGCTGCTCGACGTTTGCCCCTTCTGGGAATGATCCTTCTTTGCAAAACAACTCAATCTCGTGATACCAAGGCAATTCTTCTTCCTCCAGGATCTCTTCTAGCTCCATCAGAGATACTTCCCTGAGATCTTCCTTCTCAGCCCTCGCCTCTACAGCTTTCCTAAGGTTGATTAACCAAGGATCCTGAAGAGAGGGTGCGTCCAATCTCTGAACGATGATAGTCTCAGTGTTCTGACTGAGAGGTAAAGATAGAGAGGAAGCAAGAGATGCTAGAGCATCAGCTAGAATGTTCTGAGACCTAAGAGTATGGATATAGATCAGCTTATAGAATTACCTAGCCCGGAGCGTGACCAAATCTTGATAAGGCTTGAGCTTGGGGTCACGAGTGCGGTAAGTAGACAGAACTTGCCGCAGGACGAGCTGAGAGTCTCCTATGATATTCAAGTACCGCGCGCCGAGGAGATAGGAGTGCTTCAATCCAGCCAAGAGAGCCTCGTACTCAGCGATATTATTGGTAGCAGGAAATCGAAGTTGATAAGTAAAAGGAATCGTCACCCCCTCTGGAGTGAGTAGAACAGCACCGATCCCTCGGCCTTGAGAATTGAGTGCACCATCAAAGTGCATGGACCAAAAGGGATGATGAGATATAGCAGAAAGATGCTCATCAGGGAAATCATCCTGAATAGAATCAGTGTGAGGGAGGGGAAGATGGGCAAGATGCTCAGCGATGGCGTACCCTTTGACCACCTTCTGAACGACAAAAGTAATGTCGAATTGGGAGAGGAAGCTCTGCCAGCGAGCTAACCTACTAGAAAGGACAGGCTTTTCTAAGAGATAGCGGATCGGGTCCATTCTAGAGATCAACCTAACAGGGTGGGCAAGGAAGTAATGTTTAAGCTTCTGAGCTACCCACACTAAGGCGGCACAAGTCTTCTCCATAGCGGTGTATCGGGACTCAGCTGGGTTAAACAACCGAGAGAGGTAATAAGCAGCCCGCTCTTTCCCTTCATCGTCTACTTGTGCTAAGACCGCCCCTAGGGAGTCCTCAATGACCGAGATGTATAGGATCAAGGGTTTCTCAGGGATAGGAGGTTACAAAACCGGGGGATTGGACAGATATTCTTTTAGGTCTTCATAGGCCTTCTGACAGTCTTGATTCCATTCAAACTTAACCCCCGCCTTAAGCAATTCATAAAACGGACGGCACCTTTAAGAATGTTGGGATATGAATCTTCGGATGAATTGTAATCGACCAATCAATCCTTGAAGTTCCGTGATGTTCTTCGGCGGAGGCATGTCCATGACGGCCTGCGCTTTGTTAGGATCAATCTGGATCCCCCGTTTGCTCACTATGAAACCTAACAGCTTCCCTGAAGAGACTCCGAATACACACTTCTTCGGATTCATCTTAAGCTTGTACTCCCGGGCTCTTTACAGCACCTTAGCCAGAATAGAGGGGTGTTCTTCTTTAGTTTTTGACTTCACCAGAATGTCATCCACATAAGCTTCCATATAGATATGCATCATGTCGTGGAAGATGGCCATCATCGCCCTTTGATAGGTGGCACCCGCGTTCTTCAGACCAAACGGCATAACCACATAACAATACGTACCCCAGGGCGTGGTGAAGGAGGTTTTCTCTTGATCTTCCGGAGCGAGACGGATCTGATTATAGCCTGAGTAACCATCCATGAACGATAAAGATTCTTACCCGGCGGTGCTATCGACCAGGACGTCTATGTGAGGCAGTGGGAAATCATCTTTGGGACATGCTTTATTGAGATCCCTGAAATCGATGCAGATACGCACCTTTCCATCCTTCTTGATAATAGGAACTATGTTTGCCACCCACTGAGGATATAGAACAACTCTAATGAACCTGGCCTTGTACAACTTATCGACTTCTTCCTTGATCTTCAAGGCCATGTGGGGGTGGAATCTTCTTGACCGTTGTTTCATAGGTGTTGCCCCTGGTTTAAGCACGAGTCGATGTTCCACTAAAGAGGGGTCAAGACCTGGCATGTCCTCATAAGACCAGGCAAAAGAATCGCTATACTCCCTCAGAACCTTAATTAAATCTTCTTCTACTTGCGGAGGGAGATTAGCGGCAATAATGATGGGCCTTGGGTCTTCTTCAGTTCCCAAATTTATTTCCTTTGTAGGTTCATCCACTACCGACGATGGTTCGTCGAATCTCTGTAGTCCTTGCGCGTACTGATCGGCAGTGTCATCTACGTTGCTGCCCTCATCGATTGGATCTTTCTCATCCAGGATTTCATATACACCTAATCCGTCATCGCTCCACACCCCTTCTATTTCCTCTTCATCCTCAATCATAATTTCCGTAGCAACAAATTCTGGACACTTCAAAAGAGCATGAAAACGCTGAGCTAGATCTCGCAGGAACCTATCAGGAATGGATTTGGAGGGACGCGCAAGCGGGCGCGGCTCAGAGGAGGAAGGGTGGGATGAACTAGAACAAGACCCTACTTCTCTAGACCTAACTGACTCTACTTCCCTAGACTCGACGGACCCTAATCCTAACCTAGGAGAAAGAAAATCTAGTGGAAGGGAAGGAGCAGGGGACTCGTGCCCCTGGGAGGAGGGTGGAGACAGGGTAGCATAATCTTCCACTGAAATCTCCGTTTCGAATTTGACGTTTTTTTTGGAGATCAGTGGAGACCATACAATAGGATGGAGGAGGCGGGAGTTGCATGAGAAATAATTCAGGGAAGATACAATCAAAGAAAGGATCAGAGGATCGAAACCACATCTCGTGAAGCGGAGAAGTGGAGGTAGGAGGAGTGAATAGATCGGCCAGATTGATAGGAGAACAACGCCCACAGGTGCAAGGAATGAACAGGATTTCAAACGGATCATTGAAGGATTGATTTATCACAATGGGAGGGGGACGTGGTATGAGTTCCCATCGTTGGAGGAGAGATTGAAAGCGAGAGGGAGACCAAGAAAAGACAATCGGCGAGCTCTCCTGCCTCCGTGGATGCTGAACTGGTTGCTTCTTCGGCCTCCATTGGACGAGTCAACCCTCTTGACGCTTCTGGCAGTCTTCTTCATGAAATAGCCCCTGAAGGGTTTGACCATAGTCAATCACATCATCAACTGGCCCTCTTAGCACTGGGGGCGGACTGGCAATCGGACAGACTGTATCCTTCCTTGGTGGAGCTGGCTGCGCAGCTAATGTACCGGGCTGGAGAGGCCCTCTAACAAAATGTTGACGGTAGTCCCAGGTGAGCGGCCCAGAATCACCCATCATAGACAATGTGGTCTCTCTGTAGCCGAGACCTCTCCTGCCCATTTTTCTTCCCTTGGGTATGGGCTTTGTTCTTCCTTGCAATTGAGCACCGAGGCCTTTCCCTGGTTGATAACCCAGTTTTAATATAATGTTCCAGCCCTTGGAGTCTCGGATCTGGGGCTTCACCTTGATATTAACCGCTGTAGTGACGGGTTTGCGGGGTGCATAAGCCCAGGGAAAGTCTAGATCCAGCACTGAGATAACAGGCCGGCTGCTTGGCCATAACGTGGGAAGAACCTTTTCTGAAATAGCCTTCATTGATTGAACCATGGATAAGCTTTTGACTTTGACGACCCTCCCTTGGAAAGGGAATTTGATGCATTGATGCGTAGTGGAGGGTACAGCACTGAGTGTGTCAATCCATGGACGACCCAAGATAGCCTTGAACATAGGGTCAATGTCGAGCACATAAAATTCCACGGGCATGGTAAGAGGCCCAAGCTCTGCTTAAATAGTGACTACCTCGTGACATGCTCTTCTTGAATTATCATATGCTGCTATGGTGGTGGGGGTAGGTCACAGTAGTTCTTCAGATATGTTGCAAGCTCGAAGGGTACTGAGTGGGCACATGTTAATTGATGCCCCTGTGTCAACCAGTGTTGCTTCAATACTGACTTTATTCATAATGATTGTAATGCAGAGCGGCATTTGCCGAGCTTCTAGAGGTGCTAGCTCGGTTTCTGGGAATGTGATTGCTAGCCCTTTGGAAATTGTTGCCAGTGCCGTAGGTAAGCTGTCAACTGCCATGTCTTCACTAACCATCACCTTCTGTAGAAAGTCTCTTAATGCATCTTGGTGAAGGGTAGATCTCTTAATAAGTTCCAGCACAGATATCTTGGCGGGCACTCGGTCTAGATGATGTAGCAAGTCATACTGAGTACCTGGCAGAGGTTCGGCCTCTTCTTGCTCGGCAGCCGGCTGAGAAGACTGGGCATTGGAAGTAGTAGGATAGTTTCGATGGAACAACCGCCCACTCCGTAGGGTGAGGTTTTGTGCCGGCACGGCATCAGGGGACGATATAATTGGCCCGGTGGGGTGGTTGAGCGGAATAGGTGGTGTAGGAGGAAGGATTTGGTGGGACGTGATATTGGTGGAGGTTATAAGTGGTGAACGGATGATGGATGAGGGATTGGTGGAAGACGGGGAGGTGATGATGGATGTTGGTACGGGCGGAGGAAAGGCTAGCGGAGGTGTAGTGACGGGTGGATGGCTGGGTAACGGAGTAATGAGGGTAGTGGGGGTAACCATTTGCGATGGTGATGGAATTGCGGGTGGCGGTGGGTTCATTGGAGCGGATGTGAATGGGAGAACAAGCGGGGAAGGTATTAGGTGTGTAGGTAAGACGATGGAGGAAGTGATGGGGTTGCGGTGATTATGGTGGAGGGCCATTATCTGCGGCGTAGTGCCGTCGTCATCAAAAGACCACCCGATATTAGGAGGCGGGGGTTGGACTACGTTCACCTGGGCTGGTGCCGATGGCTGAAGCTGTGGAGCGGGAGAATGGTTCGGCATCGGGTCCTAGTGGATTCCCAGATTCTGAACCGGCTGCTGTAGCTGTTGCTGTGGCGGCTGCTGCTGTGACTGTGGTGCTTGTTGCTGCTGCACTTGCTGTCTCGGCGGCTGCCTTCTCTTCTCTTTGATTTCAATAATGGCCCTGTGCATCTCGGCCCAATCAATTCTCTGTCCTTCATGAAGGTCATATACCAGGTCCCTGAACTGAAAGCATCCTTCGATTGTATGGCCCGGCTGCCTGTGGAACATGCAATACTTCGTTTGATCAACGGCCGGGTTCCAGTTGGGCTGTTCCGGAGGAAGTTGTATAGCATTAACTGACATGAGAGCCGAGAAGATATCTGTGAGGGTTTCTGGCAAGGGTGGATATTGTGCCCTCTTGGGAGCCAGGCGCTTGTTATTGTTATTGTTGTAACCGTTGGGTGGAGGGACATTGTGGTATTGTGGAGGTGGTAGTGGTTGTTGTGGTGCGGCGAAGGTATTTTGTGGAGTGGTGAAGGTGGATGGAGAGTTGTGTGGAGTGACTTGGAAGTTTTGGGGAGCGGGATTCTGTGGAGTGCGGGGATTTTGAGGGAAGCGGAAGGGTGCGGCTTGAAAAGGGAAAGCAACGGCTTGAACTTGCTCATTCGTTTGGATCCCCTTGGTGACAGGCCCTTGAGATTTCTTGTGATACTTGGGCTTTTGGTTTTCAAAGAGCGAGTGAATGGGGGAGTCCTTGAACTGCGTCTGGATGAACCGCGTCCGACTGTAAAGTTGATGCATGTTGGCTATGTCGTTCATGGCTAGAATATTGTGGAAGGTCGGAGTAGCATTTGAAATTAACAATTTGACCTTTTCTTCCTCCGGAATGTGGTCGGGCACTCTAGCGGCCATTTGCCTCCACCTATCTGCATAAGTAGAAAACTCCTCATCCAGTTTCATCTTTTCGGCCACCAAATCTGTGAATGAATATTCTGGGCCAACTCTGTCTTGGAACATCTGAATAAACTTATCCTTCACTGTCTTGAAGCTCTCGGCATCCTCCAACGGCAAAGAATAAAACCATTCCAGTGCAACACCATCTAACGATCGGCGAAACAGATACGCCATGAGGCAATCATCGTACTGAAATTGAGTCGACTCGTATAAGAAGTCCCTCACATGAATGAAGGGATTGCTGTTCCCATCATATTTCCTGTAATTGGGGAGCTCTGATTGTGGAGAGAACCGAATGTTCTGAAAGCTAGGAATTGGAACATCTGCCAAGGATTGTGGGCCAACCCGCTTCTAGAGGAAATCGAGTTGCTGTTGCATGGTGGCCCATTTATCAAGTAATTCCTGCTCTCGAGGAGCAGGGGTAGTGAGAGATGATGGTTGAAATTGACGAGCGGAAGGGTGGACTGTAGCAGGAGGTGGGAGCCCACAAGAAGGAGCAGAAGGATAAACGGCCAAGGCAGGGGGCCCATAAGAAGGATATTGGGCCAGATACTGACCCAGATTAGAGTGGGCTTGGATAACCCCTGGCTGAGGGCGCGAGAAATCTGAAGGGCCCATAAGGACTTGTGGAACCATTAGGCTAGGCATATGATGATCCAACTGAATGAAAGAAGGGATGGCAGACTTCCCCTTGTCAAAAGATTGTTGGGCCGAAGTAGAAGATTGGCCCGTCTCCATGCCAGCAAAGGTGATGGTCCGGGGTTGGATCGGAGTAAGATCAATCGGAGTGGGCTGGATGGAAGGCCCACCAACTCTAGGTTGGTCGATGGAGGGATTGGATTCACCCTGCATAATCGTGGGAGGGGAGATATTGGATCCTTGCATGGCCTGATAGACAGCTTGGAGTTGGGCCAGATCCAATTGGGCCATCATTTGGAGAATGGAGCCCGCAGAAAGAGAAGAGAAAGAAGAGGTGGCTTGACCGCCTTCCATGGGGGTAGGGGACGGAAGAGGGGCTGTCCCCTCTCCAGAAGAGAATGAGGTAACCCTAGCAGGGTTTTCAAGAAGTCCTTGGGGAAGGGAATCCTCTTGGGAACGGGGAGGATTGAAAGAAGCCATGGTGGATTCAAAAAGCGAGTTTGAGTAGAACTTGGAGAAGGAATTGACCCTAGGAGGTGCTTCCAACGGACGAAAGCAACTCCACATGCAACGGACAACCTTGACAAGATGCAAACAACACAACACAAGCAATCACACAATGAGCAACCAAACTTAGATGATTTCTAACAAAGATGCAAGTGATAAAAGATGAAGACGCTCCAAGTCAACCAAGTTTGTTTAAGATGATGTGACAAGATTTTTATGATTTCTCCTTCGGAACTTTAGCGGATTGATTAATATGAGCTCTCAACAATGGGTTCCTGATAAGAGGTGGATGTAAAGCTTGGTTTGACTCTACAAGTTGTCACTCCTTCACTTATGCAGCCCTAGACACGGGGTGGGAAAGGTACAACCGGCTCGGCATCCGTGTGGGAATCCACGGCTCGCGGGGGCTTATGGAGGTCCTCGGTGTGATTTCCTAGTCGGCCCCAAGGAATATGGAGATGAGAGGTCTGCACACCAAGGTAGGAAAATGTAATCTAATGTATGATAATATGCATGAACCTATGTGCACCGGAGTGCATGCAAATTCTAACCTAGAATCTAGCAAGCAAGCATGCACAAAATGATGTAGATATATAGACCAACCAGGGAGGAGATCAGATAACACCCAAGCAAGAATATCACAGCAGAAACTGCGAAATAGAATGCACCTCGGGATGCGTACCTGTCTGGAGTATGTAACGGTCTAGAGGACCTGCGTCAGGGGTAAGTGACGGTCGAATACCAGACCGTCAGAATCAATGTAACGTAGGGACAGGAGACCGTCAGAGGAACCAGGGAACCAGAAACATCAGGAAAATAGAAGGGAAATTCGGGGAAAACCAAACAAGGAAATGATGGCAGGTTTAACAGAGATCAAAAAGCACGATTGGCACAAGTTGTCCCACCGTGATCGCCAAAAAATTATCTGTTGATTTGTTTTGCTTCCTTCTCTTGTTTGTGATTTGTGGTGATAAAGATGATAAGCAAAAATCAATGATCTCAATCAACCTAAGAACATGTGAACCATGAACCTAGGCAATCAGAACAAGCTCTAGCATGGGCAATGCTATCTCAATCGAACTATACTAAAGAAGGTAAAGAAAAACACACACTGGAGCGTGGAGCAAGGAGTAAATAAAAACACACCACGTGGGTGGAACAAGCAAAGAAAATAAGAGATATAAGATGGGAAAGAGAAAGCTAATGCCCAATACCAAGAAGGAACGTGATCGCCACCAAAGTAAACACAAGTCAAGGACTTGAAAATACCTTGGAATAGGGGGATGGTGCACCCGCCCACGGGAGAGAGAAAACCAGTGAAATCTGCAGATCAGCTGAATGTAACGGTCCAGACCCTGCACATCACAGAAGTGTGACGGTCGCCCGATAAACCGTTAGAGAAGCCTGACGCGTCTGCTCAAGACCGTCAGAGAACCTGCAGAAATAGCTTATGAATCCTTTGAACTCCAAACCTTCCAGCCGGCCATAAGACTTGGGCCTCGTCTAATGAACCAGTAAACCTGCCAAGGAACGTGAAACACAAGAAAACAATCCCAAATTAGCCCTTTAAACAAGCATAGTATCAATTCTTAAAGAACTGAAGATCATGCAAAAGGAAAGGGGAATACCGGGGAAGTTTTGGTTTTTTAACCCCTCTGGGCATTTTAAAACGTGGGAAGGATGTTTAGATGATGAAAATAGATGCAGAACGTGGAAGAAAGTAGTGGGACAATGGTTTGATGGAAAGGAGGAGGAAGAACACAAGATGACAATGATGAACTTTGAAGCACAATGAAACAAATACTCCCTTCACCGTGAAGCAGATGGACGTGAGGAACAATTCTCCTCGGTTGGATGTGGCTCCAGAATGCGGCAGCACTTCGACGTGAACTCCAGATCTTCCTTCTTAGGCCATGAAGTCAAGGGTTCTATTTATAGGCCCTCAAAAAATCTGGTCGAGCAGAGGATAATCCAGCAAGAAAAGAGGATAACTCTTAGCAAACCCTTGAAGATAATATCACCAAGAGTCCATAGAAACAAACATAAGGTTCTGAGGATCAGATTTGAAAGAGAAATCACAAGATCAAACTCTCAACTCGACCACGGAGTAGCAGAGAAAAGACCAGAACTGCCAGGAGTCTCTGTTGGATGTAACGGTTGCTCGACATACCGCCACATGAATGTAACGCCCCATGGAGAAATCGTCACACTAATCTTATCCCCAAGAAGATAAGATCAACGGGAAGAAGATCAAAACAGTAGGACTCTTGAATGAATGTAACGACCACGGGAGGACGCGTTAGAGGGACGTAACGACTGCACGACAGACCGTTAGAATCAATGGACAGGCCAAAGGATAAGGATTGAAACAAAGGCCTTAAGCTCTAGGACTCTTCAAGATGTAACGGTCCAGGGCGGATGCGTCAGAAGGATGTAACGCCCCTGGTATGGACCGTTAGAAACAATAATGATAAAAAAGAAATAAGAGTTTGCCAAGCTTCATCCAAACGAAAGCGCCGAGGAAACCAGACTCAACCAAGAGGAGAAGACCCATGAAATAGACTTCAAACTGATAAAGAAAGCTCAATGAAGAGTGAACAACTCGGAGCATCATATAGAATGAACAAGGAGATGACCCGACTTATCGGTCATAAAACGGGTGTCAACACATTCAAGTGCTATAAAACATCTCATTGGAGCCATAAACCCTAACCATCCAAGAGATCCAAGGGGAGGCTGTCCAAGAATGAACAAGAGGGTACTGTAGCTCCGTGAACAGTACCTCATGCAGCAAGATCTTCATCCATCTCCAACCCATTCAAGGTACATCTAAAACCAACAAGCACTTATGAAGTGAAGAAGCAAGCAACCAACAAAGAGAGATCAAGGGGGAGGCTATCAAGAAGCAAGCAAGGGTTTCAAGAAGAGATTAAGGGAAGATTGTCCAAGTGAAGAAGGAAGAGTACTATAGCCGTGAACAGTACCCCGTGTAGCAAGCTCTACATCCACTCCAAGGCCATTCAAGCTTAATCTGAAGTCATTCAAGCGAGGAAGGAATCAACGCAAAGATCTGCATCATACATTCAGGGGGAGCCAAATCAGGAGCCTTCTAAACTGTGGCTTATTCATTTTGTTGTCTTGTGCTTTAAAGTTTCATATTTGTGTTCCATATAAACTGTAAACACTCGTGTGTGTGTGTGGATCGCTTTGGATCTGTGATCCTGTGTGTTCGTGGAGTTCCATTCTTGTGTATGTAGATCTTCTTAGATCTGCGTGTGTGTGTGGATTTATCTAGGTCTTGGTGTTTGTGAGTGTAGATTGCTGCATCTGTCGCAGTAAGTGTGTGTGTGGTTGATCCAGTTGACGGATTGTGTTGGAGACCTCATCTCCGTGTGTGTGTGTGTTGGGGTGCGTCCCCGTGTGTGTGGGCAGGCGTCGTCCTGCGTGTGTGTTTGGAGCGTCGTCTCCGTTTGGGGATTTACCCCCGAGTGAAGCCTCATTGGGTTTGGTGAGGGGTGGACGTAGGATTCCCGTTGTTGCATCCAAACCACCTTAAAATTGCCGTGCATTGTGGTTTGGATTGTGTGGTGTGTTTCAATTCTTCTACCTCCATTCTACGTGAGTGTTAGTGTATATTGTTATTTCGGATGTATCCACGTATATCTTGCTTAATCAATATCATCTTCAAGTTAAGTTTGATTAATCCAACTTGTGAACAAATAGTTTTGAACCTCTTGATTAGCATTGTATCACATATCTTTAAAAGGCCAAAAGTTTTCTTAAAATTGATAAACACCCAATTCACCCTCTTCTTGGGTGTCATTGATCGCGGGACTTCAATTGGTATCAGAGATAATGCTCGATTTTTCATAGATCTAACGATCTAGAGAGATCTAGATCAATGACTACCAATATGTGTACCTTGAATTCTCCACCGGTGTTTCATGGTTGCAATTTTGATTTGTGGTTAGGTAAAATGATCCATATGAATTGCCTAAGGATGAAAGTGTCTGGACTGCAAATCAAAAGCTTAAACATGATCAAAATTGTTTAGTTTTAAAGTTGTTTACTGCCGTAGTTGATTCTAATCACTTTCCATTTGTCTCTCATTGCAGATCCGAAAAAGGATATTGTGGATGGCTTAGCCAGCTTCAAGGAAGAGTATAAAGACAGATGTCTTGTGGCAGGAACGAGCGGTCAAGGAAGTGATCAGCAAAGTGGATCAAGTTCAAAGGTAAATTCTGATTCTGATAATGAAGATGAATTTAGCTATGAATATTTGTTGATTGCATATGATGATCTTGGTGATAAATACAAGAAGGTATAATCTGAAAATAAAAAATTGAAGAAGAATGCCGTACAAAATAATTGTAATTCCTCTTGTAAAAAATGCTCACATCTTGAGGAATTGATTGAGGCTCATGTGTTCGACATTGAATTTCATAAAGATCAAATTTTCTTCTTAAGAAATGAAAACAAGGAGATGAGTGTTAAGCTAAATTCAATGGCCGATGATCAAACCTTGATAAATGAACTCATTCATGATGAAAAGCTTGTAAAAGAAAATGAGAAAATGAAGGAATTGAACAAAGCCATTTCTGAAAACTTGTTGGTTTTAGAAAAAGGAAAATTTGTGGTTTTGGATGAGAGTAAAGATGTGAATGAACTAAGACAAGAAGTCGAATGTCTTAGGAAAACCAATGCCAGGTTAAATGTCAGTCTTGCCTCCTGTGAAGAAGAACTTACCAACACCCAACTGCACATCACATCTTTAGAAACTAAAATCCATGACTTGCATAATTCATTATCTAGATTTGTGGATGGTCAAAACAACCTAGACAAACTGTTGGGCATGAAAGTGAATTTTCAAAGGGAAGGGTTGGGGTTCAATCCTATGAATAAAAAGAAATTTGAAAGCAAGCTACACACTTCTTTTGTTCACACCACATGTACACCCATCACCTCTAAATCTGACTCCCAGCAACCCATTGTAATAAGAACCCAATCAAATCTGAAAAATAGTGTGAATGTCCAAAAGATTCAAAAAGAAAACAAAAACCATGAAATAAATTTGCATGCTAAAAACATTCATGTGAAACCCCATGCATCTAAGAAAATAAATATTTTTTGTATCTATTGTGGAAAACTTGGACACATGATGCATGATTATTTGATTATGAAAAGTGATGATTGGAGAGCATGTAGAAACCAAGTTGTTTTGAATAATGTAAAGTAATCATTTACCACAAAACCCTCTATGCATTGTAATCACTGTGGTAAAAAAGGTCATACAATTTCACATTGTTGGTTACTAATGAAGAAAAAGAGTTTTCACTCAACACGTCATGCTCACATACACAAACCAGTAGAGCCAATGAGAAGGAAAAATGTAATGTCACGTATTTTCTCCAATCATTCTGGCAAATCTGAGAATGTTAAGCATGATCACTTTCTAAAGAAAAATGATGATTTGAATGCTGTCAAAAATTAAAACTCACATGTCTATGTTGCTACTAACCCACAAGGACCCAAGATGGTTTGGGTACCTAAGAATGCAAATTGAGAAATCTGTTTTGTAGGTGTGCCATGGAAATGAAGCATGAAACATGTTTTCATTCAAGAAGGTAAGGCACACGGGCTGTCACGCCCCGAGCGCGGAAGATACCCGGAGATGCGCGACGTGTCTATATCAATCATGTCAATCAGAGTGGTCGTGTATTCGACACAAAGACAGAGATGCGCAAAATAGCAAGATAACCCAATCCTTTATTTCATAATGGATAGACTATTACAAATCCAATACTCTGTTTAATAAAAAGGAAAAGAATACATAGTTGACTCAAGAAACTATAGAAAAGACTAGATGACACTTGGAGAATCTCTATCTCTTTCACTCTTGATCATTCCCATCCGATTGACTTCCGTCGTCGTCGGACTTACCTGAAACGTAAAAAGGGACAAACGGAATGAGCGAACGCTCAGTAGGAAATTATATCTCAAGTACTAGCAAGGGGTTTAAGTAATTACATTTTCATGAATGCAATAAAGCTATGCATGCTCGCATGAAACGACAAGATAGAGAGAATGTAATATCAAGGAAATAAGATGAACTTACCATGAACTTTCAACAAGATAACAAGTTTATTCAAGATATTCAAGCAAGTAGCATTATCGAGTCATGTCAAGAACTTTGGCTATCATGTATCAAGCAAGTAAATTACCCTCTTTCGGGCCACGCATTTCATGTAAAGTCAAGTACGATTCAAGTACAAGATGTGTGTGGAATGTCCAATCAAGCAAGTCAAGTACTCGGTATAATGCCAGATACCTTATCATTTTAACTCCCATGGGCACAAGTACTTTCGGGTGCTCCTCCCAGGACCAGATCGGGCCCTATATGCGCAGGCATTTATCATGTGTTTTGACATCCACTCTTGTTTATAGCCAACATAGAATTTCAATAATCAAGCTTGTAGACACGTATGACAACTTTGATAGAATAGAGTCCAAAATATGACAAAGGACATAGAATGGCGATAACAACGGTATAATCACGATATCGATAAAACTAGGTAGAATATGGTTCCCTTAACTTAGGTACCATGACAAATCAATATGGACATTCTTTATATAGAATTGAGGTCCACATGAACATTAGATCAAGCAAGATACCCTCATTCTTATCATAGAATTGGGGTTTACAAGAATGACACGATATGGCATGATATCATCATCCCATCAAGAATTTCTTATGATATACTCTTTGTATAATCATAAGGGCCGGTATACCATGTTTCTTTAGAGTGACATGGCATCAATGGTGTAATGGGTTTTTAGGGTACAACCAGCTCAGTCGGCCTTGAGGGAATCCAAGGCTACGAGGAGTCTTACGGAGGTCTCTATGACTAACTCGCTAGTCCAAAGGAACGGAATGTCCAATGGAGAGCTTGTATGTCAATGAGAGTTGAGTGTGATCGATAAATCAACATGAAACGTGGGACTATACTCACGGAGTGGAGAATAGTGCCGATATATATATATATATGTATATAAACCATCGGTTAGCAAATCAGAGGAAAAATTCAGTTTACAGTAAAATAACGACTTAGGTCAAGTCGTTTCTCAAGTAATTAACGCCTAACAGAAGGGCGTTTACACATGGTCCGTATTTACAGAATTTTTAATAATTCAATAATTTATATAAAACGCGCCTTCGGGAGGGGCGTTTCTTCAAGAGTTGACGACTACAGTAGCAGGCGTCTTTTTATTTACAATATTTTTCAGAACATATTTATTTTCAGAAATTACTAAAAACGCGCCCTTGTTAGGGGCGTTAATCATTAATTCTTATTTTCACAGAATATATATTCCAGGATTTTAACAGATACGCGCCCTAGTAAGGGGCATTTATTTTTAATTCACGCCCTATGATGGGGCGTTTACATATGGAAAACGACCTAGTCTAGGTCGTGAATTCAAGAGATACCATGAATTTTCATGGGCAGAAATATTTTCAGGATAATAGAATTCATGGAGAACGAATGTATGGTCATGACAATAAAATTAGCAGGTTTGAAGACATGTGATCATGCATTATTGTAGGATCATTATTTCATAGATACTCAATTCTTAACATGGGTGATTAATGATTAAATGAAATTAACGCCTATGTGCAGGGCGTCAAATCCAAAACTGACGACCTTGGCAGGGTCGTGACTTGTAAAGTAGCGCCCTAGTCTGGGGCGTGTATTTCATAGTCACGCCCTTGCTAAGGACGTTTCTTTCAAGAAATTAACAGAAAGTCATTCAGAAACTATAGTAAACCAAACCATGTATATGCATGATAATTATTGTACTGTATCAATTTAGTTTGGGCTACAGTGACTTGAGAAAATCCTACCTTAAGAGTTGATTTGGAGATGACCGTAAGGGATTTGTAAGATTCAATGATGCTGCAGACGTTGGATGAATCCTACAGAGGATAGATTGAAGATATTAGTTTCCTTGAAATCCATGGACTGTAGGTAGAGGAAAGGGTACTTACACACGGATGAAGAACTCTTGTTCCTCAAACGCCCGAGCCTCTTAACCTGTTAATAAGAGAAGAAGAATAATCAATATTCTTCATGCGACTGTAAATAGAAGAAGAAAAAAAATAGAAGAACATATGTTCTTCACGTACCTGCAGCAGTAGTTCGTCCAAATAGTTTTAGGGTTGGCCGAACGAGAGTTTTTATAGGATTTTGGGTGTCCTATTAGGGTTAGTGATTGTGTGGAAGCAATACTTCTATGATAGAGTCATTACCACGTTTGAACTCTTTCTAATGCTTATCACTTACCCTGGATAAGTTCTGGGTTCGAACGGTTCACGAACTGAATTAACGCCTTAGGTAAGGGCGTCGATTCTTTAATTAACGACCTAGTTCAGGTCGTTTCTTAAGAAACGTCTTGGATAATGGTGTTCCTTGTTTTTGAAACACGCCCCATATATGGGCGTTTCTCTTACTTGCCTATTTGGTCGTGAGAGTTGACGACCGCACGTGTGGGCGTCCTTTCTTTAGTCACGCCTTTGATAGAGGCGTTTCTTTTTGAATTAACGCCCTAATAAGAGGCGTTATTTTAATTTTGTTTTACTTCATCTAATTAACCCTATTCTCATTATCTGTATTACTACTGTAATATATATATGTTTTAATTTATTTCAAATATTCATTTATCAGGGTTGCTACACCCTCCCCCACTTAAAAAGAATTTGGTCCCCAAATTCAATATATATATAATTATACATGTGGAGAGCGTAGAACATATACCTCTTAGAATAACTCGGGAAATCGTTTCTTCATAGATTCTTCGGTCTCCCATGTCGCTTCTCGTTCGGGATTCTTATTCCATTGCACCTTGAGCATGGGAATAACCTTATTCCTTAGAGCTCGTATTTCTCGATCCAAGATCTTCATAGGCTTCTGTTCATATGTGAGATCTTTCTGGATCACCAGATCTCCATGTTCAATAATATGAGATGGATCGTGCACATACTTCTTCAACATAGATATGTGAAATACATTGTGTACCTCGGACAACTGGGGAGGCAACGCGATGCGATAAGCAACCTCGCCAACTCTTTCGAGTACCTCAAATGGTCCGATGAATCTTGGCGTAAGCTTGCCCTTAACACCAAATCTTCGTATGCCACGTCCAGGGGATATTTTAAGAAATACATGATCTCCAACCTGGAATTCAAGATCTCTTCTCCTGGTATCAGCATAAGCCTTTTGCCTTGTCTGAGCAACTTGTAATCTTTCCCTGATTACTTGTATCTTCTCGGTTGTATCCCTTACCATGTCTGGACCTAATAGTTGTTTTTCTCCAACTTCGTTCCAACATATGGGAGATCGGCAACTCCTTCCGTATAAGGCTTCGAAAGGTGCCATTTGGATACTAGCTTGGTAGCTATTATTATATGCAAATTCAACTAAAGGTAAGTGGTCATGCCAGCTTCCTCCAAAGTCAATAATGCATGCTCTCAGCATATCTTCAACAACTTGATTAGTTCGCTCGGTCTGACCATCTGTTTGTGGGTGAAAAGCAGTACTAAAGTTGAGCCTTGTCCCCAACGAATGTTGTAATCCCTTCCAAAAATGAGAAGTAAAACGGGGATCTCTATCAGACACGATTGAGACAGGAATTCCATGTATCCTGACTATTTCTTTGATGTATAGTGCAGCTAGCACATCAATTGACCATCGGCTTTTGATTGGCAATAAATGTGCCGATTTAGTCAATCGGTCAATGATAACCCAGATTCCATCATGTCCTCCTTTAGATTTAGACAAACCCATGATGAAGTCCATACCAATATCCTCCCATTTCCACTTAGGAATATCTAGAGGATGTAGTTTTCCCGCAGGCTTTTGGTGTTCCGCCTTGACCTGTTGGCATGTGAGACAGCGTGATACATAGTCCGCTATTTCTCTTTTCATATTAGGCCACCAAAAGTTCCTCTTTACATCTTGGTACATTTTGGTTGATCCTGGATGAATAGTGTACCTTGATCGGTGAGCTTCATCTAAGATCTTCTTCTTTAATTCCGGACAATCAGGTATACAAGTTCTATCTTTGAACGATAATCTTCCATCAGAAGTTAGTTGAAAATCAGATTGTCCTTCTAATCTGCCCTTGATTTCTACTAACATAGGATCATCATCCTGAAGTGTTTGTATCTCAGATAACAAATCTGACTGTATGCTTACATGAGATAGTGTGACAAATTTGGATTCCATGTCCAAGCTTATATTGAGCTCGGAGAATTGTTCAAGTAACCTCCATTCTTGCATCATACAATTTGCTATCATTGCTCTCGGCTTTCGACTAAGGGCGTCAGCAACATAATTACCCTTTCCGGGATGGTATTGTATATTGAAGTCGAAGTCCTTGAGATATTCTAGCCAGCGTCTTTGTCTCATGTTTAGCTCCTTTTGTGAAAATAGATATTTGAGACTTTTGTGATCGGAGTATACAGTAAACTGTGCTCCATATAAGTAGTGTCTCCATATCTTTAGGGCAAATACTACCGCGGCCAGTTCTAAGTCATGGACGGGGTAATTCTCCTCATGCTTCTTCAGCTGACGTGAAGAGTATGCTATGACCTTTCCTTGTTGCATTAGAACACATCCGAGGCCAATGCCAGAAGCATCAGTGTAGACCTCGAATTTCTCTCCTTCTATCGGTAGAGCTAATACTGGAGCTGTAGTGAGATGATCCTTGAGAGTTTGGAAACTGCTTTCACATTCCTCACTCCATTCATATCGGATCTCCTTACGAGTTAATCTTGTAAGTGGTACGGCGATCTTAGAGAAATCTTTGATGAATCGCCGATAATAGCCTGCAAGACCTAAGAAACTTCTGATCTCGCTTGCATTAGTGGGTCTTTCCCAGTTTCTCACAGCTTCAACTTTTGACGGATCTACAGATAATCCGTCCTTTGATATGACATGCCCGAGAAAAGCCACTTCTTCAAGCCAGAACTCGCATTTGCTGAGTTTAGCATATAATTGATTTGTCCTCAAGACTTGCAATGCAATCCTCAAATGTTCTTCATGTTCTTCCTTAGTCTTGGAATATATCAATATATCATCAATGAAGACTACTACGAATTGATCCAAGTAAGGCCTGAATATGCTATTCATTAACTGCATAAAGGCAGCAGGGGCATTTGTTAGTCCAAAAGGCATAACAACAAATTCGTAATGGCCATACCTGCTTCTGAATGCAGTCTTGTGAATGTCATCGTCCTTGATTCTTAATTGATGGTATCCCGACCTGAGATCAATCTTGGAAAAATATTTGGATCCTGAAATCTGATCAAATAATTCATCGATTCTCGGCAGTGGATACTTGTTCTTGATAGTAAGATGATTCAATTGTCGATAGTCGATACACAATCTCATGGATCCATCCTTCTTCTTTACAAATAAGACTGGTGCTCCCCACGGGGAAGTACTTGGTCTAATAAACCCTTTTCGGATTAGTTCCATCAACTGCTCCTTCAACTCCTTGAGTTCAGCAGGTGACATTCTATATGGTGCCTTTGAAACGGGACCAGCACCAGGGACTAAGTCGATGGTAAAGGCCACATCTCTTTGCGGGGGTAATCCCGGCAATTCTTCCGGAAATACGTCTGGGAATTCTCGTACTACTTGAACGTCTTCTATCTTGGTTTCCTTAGCTTCTTTAATAGTGACAAAAGCAAGGAAGGATACACATCCTTTCTTGACGAGCTTGCTTGCTCGAAGAGCCGAGATAAGAGGGGATTTGCTTCGACTCTTAGGACTAGTATAAGTCAGTTCCGGAAATTCCTTGAAAACAATCTTGCTATCACGGCAATCAACCATTGCCTGGTATTTGGATAACCAATCTGCTCCTAGTATAACATCATACTCTTTTAGATCTAAGCAGATAAGATCGATAGGAAAATTCTTTCCTCGAACCAATACCTCACAGTTTTGATAATGATGTGTGATATCCGTCTCGTTTCCGAGAGGAGTAGACAATATTAACTTCATCCATTCTGGTTCTAGAGGTAATGGGTCAGCAAACTTCTTGGAAATAATGGAATGCGATGCACCCGTATCAAATAAGACATGTGCATATTTGGAACAAATTTTCAATGTACCTTCCACCAATCCGCCTTCTTCTTCCGGTTCGGTCTCCTGTATTGCATGAAGACGAGCATTCTTTGTCACCGGGCGTTTACTATCGCCGGCTTGGTCGTTCATTAATGGACACTCGGGAATCCGATGCTCACGGCTTCCACAACGGAGACAAGCTCCTAATTTCCTCCAGCATTCTTCTATCTTGTGACCAGCCTTGTCACAATGCTTGCAGACTGTATTCGAAGGGGTAGTGGTGATAGAGAAAGGCTTGGTCTTCTTGAATTTCTGATCTTGAGATGAAGAACGCCCATTATTGGGCCTCTTCTTAAAGTTGGGTTTGAAAGAACCCGAACCCGTGACTTGTTCCTTCTTGTCTTTTCCACGGATCCTATCAGATAGTTCAGTGGCATCTTCAAGTAATTGAGCTCGGCGCACTATTTCAGAATAAATTTGGATGTCCATAGGCGCCAGTTGAGTAATATAGTGGGGCCTAAGCCCATTAAGAAATCTACGGGCTTTCATCTTTTCCGTGCTAATTAAATGCTTAGCATATCTAGACAGTCTAGAGAACTGTGCTTCATAATCAGCCACCGATAAAGATCTTTGCTTTAATGCGGCAAATTCGGCGGCCTTCTTTTCCTGGACCCTATCAGAGAAATATTTGGCGTTGAAATATTCAACGAATTCTCCCCATGTAACTTGAGTTGGGTCAATTGTAGCTTCAATCGACTCCCACCAACATCTAGCATCCTTTTCTAACTGGAAAGTAGCTAATAAGACTTTGTCCTGATCCGTGCATTGCATAACACGGAATATACGTTCAATCTCCCGAACCCAATGCTCGGCATCGTCTGGATCGGTCGATCCCATGAACTTCGGGGGATTCATATTCTTGAATGCTTGGTGTAAGCTTCCAGCTCATGGAGCACCACCTTGTGCTACCTGTTGTAGCACTTGGGTCATCCCTTGAAGGGTACGCTGCATGTTGCGCCATTGAGCACGTTCGGCAGCCATTATCCTACAATTACAATAGCTATGTTAGTATTATATCACTATGATCTTATAAAGGACTCATTGATCATTTAACCCTTGGTTCTACCCACTCTCACTTGGTTAAAGGTTTTGAAACCTATCCTTGGACTTGGGTTTCCTAGGAATTGAATACCTTAGGCTCTGATACCACAAAGACTGTCACGCCCCGAGCGCGGAAGATACCCGGAGATGCGCGACGTGTCTATATCAATCATGTCAATCAGAGTGGTCGTGTATTCGACACAAAGACAGAGATGCGCAAAATAGCAAGATAACCCAATCCTTTATTTCATAATGGATAGACTATTACAAATCCAATACTCTGTTTAATAAAAAGGAAAAGAATACATAGTTGACTCAAGAAACTATAGAAAAGACTAGATGACACTTGGAGAATCTCTATCTCTTTCACTCTTGATCATTCCCATCCGATTGACTTCCGTCGTCGTCGGACTTACCTGAAACGTAAAAAGGGACAAACGGAATGAGCGAACGCTCAGTAGGAAATTATATCTCAAGTACTAGCAAGGGGTTTAAGTAATTACATTTTCATGAATGCAATAAAGCTATGCATGCTCGCATGAAACGACAAGATAGAGAGAATGTAATATCAAGGAAATAAGATGAACTTACCATGAACTTTCAACAAGATAACAAGTTTATTCAAGATATTCAAGCAAGTAGCATTATCGAGTCATGTCAAGAACTTTGGCTATCATGTATCAAGCAAGTAAATTACCCTCTTTCGGGCCACGCATTTCATGTAAAGTCAAGTACGATTCAAGTACAAGATGTGTGTGGAATGTCCAATCAAGCAAGTCAAGTACTCGGTATAATGCCAGATACCTTATCATTTTAACTCCCATGGGCACAAGTACTTTCGGGTGCTCCTCCCAGGACCAGATCGGGCCCTATATGCGCAGGCATTTATCATGTGTTTTGACATCCACTCTTGTTTATAGCCAACATAGAATTTCAATAATCAAGCTTGTAGACACGTATGACAACTTTGATAGAATAGAGTCCAAAATATGACAAAGGACATAGAATGGCGATAACAACGGTATAATCACGATATCGATAAAACTAGGTAGAATATGGTTCCCTTAACTTAGGTACCATGACAAATCAATATGGACATTCTTTATATAGAATTGAGGTCCACATGAACATTAGATCAAGCAAGATACCCTCATTCTTATCATAGAATTGGGGTTTACAAGAATGACACGATATGGCATGATATCATCATCCCATCAAGAATTTCTTATGATATACTCTTTGTATAATCATAAGGGCCGGTATACCATGTTTCTTTAGAGTGACATGGCATCAATGGTGTAATGGGTTTTTAGGGTACAACCAGCTCAGTCGGCCTTGAGGGAATCCAAGGCTACGAGGAGTCTTACGGAGGTCTCTATGACTAACTCGCTAGTCCAAAGGAACGGAATGTCCAATGGAGAGCTTGTATGTCAATGAGAGTTGAGTGTGATCGATAAATCAACATGAAACGTGGGACTATACTCACGGAGTGGAGAATAGTGCCGATATATATATATATATGTATATAAACCATCGGTTAGCAAATCAGAGGAAAAATTCAGTTTACAGTAAAATAACGACTTAGGTCAAGTCGTTTCTCAAGTAATTAACGCCTAACAGAAGGGCGTTTACACATGGTCCGTATTTGCATAATTTTCAATAATTCAATAATTTATATAAAACGCGCCTTCGGGAGGGGCGTTTCTTCAAGAGTTGACGACTACAGTAGCAGGCGTCTTTTTATTTACAATATTTTTCAGAACATATTTATTTTCAGAAATTACTAAAAACGCGCCCTTGTCAGGGGCGTTAATCATTAATTCTTATTTTCACAGAATATATATTCCAGGATTTTAACAGATACGCGCCCTAGTAAGGGGCGTTTATTTTTAATTCACGCCCTATGATGGGGCGTTTACATATGGAAAACGACCTAGTCTAGGTCGTGAATTCAAGAGATACCATGAATTTTCATGGGCAGAAATATTTTCAGGATAATAGAATTCATGGAGAACGAATGTATGGTCATGACAATAAAATTAGCAGGTTTGAAGACATGTGATCATGCATTATTGTAGGATCATTATTTCATAGATACTCAATTCTTAACATGGGTGATTAATGATTAAATGAAATTAACGCCTGTGTGCAGGGCGTCAAATCCAAAACTGACGACCTTGGCAGGGTCGTGACTTGTAAAGTAGCGCCCTAGTCTGGGGCGTGTATTTCATAGTCACGCCCTTGCTAAGGACGTTTCTTTCAAGAAATTAACAGAAAGTCGTTCAGAAACTATAGTAAACCAAACCATGTATATGCATGATAATTATTGTACTGTATCAATTTAGTTTGGGCTACAGTGACTTGAGAAAATCCTACCTTAAGAGTTGATTTGGAGATGACCGTAAGGGATTTGTAAGATTCAATGATGCTGCAGACGTTGGATGAATCCTACAGAGGATAGATTGAAGATATTAGTTTCCTTGAAATCCATGGACTGTAGGTAGAGGAAAGGGTACTTACACACGGATGAAGAACTCTTGTTCCTCAAACGCCCGAGCCTCTTAACATGTTAATAAGAGAAGAAGAATAATCAATATTCTTCATGCGACTGTAAACAGAAGAAGAAAAAAAATAGAAGAACATATGTTCTTCACGTACCTGCAGCAGTAGTTCGTCCAAATAGTTTTAGGGTTGGCCGAACGAGAGTTTTTATAGGATTTTGGGTGTCCTATTAGGGTTAGTGATTGTGTGGAAGTAATACTTCTATGATAGAGTCATTACCACGTTTGAACTCTTTCTAATGCTTATCACTTACCCTGGATAAGTTCTGGGTTCGAACGGTTCACGAACTGAATTAACGCCTTAGGTAAGGGCGTCGATTCTTTAATTAACGACCTAGTTCAGGTCGTTTCTTAAGAAACGTCTTGGATACGGGCATTCCTTGTTTTTGAAACACGCCCCATATATGGGCGTTTCTCTTACTTGCCTATTTGGTCGTGAGAGTTGACGACCGCACGTGTGGGCGTCCTTTCTTTAGTCACGCCTTTGATAGAGGCGTTTCTTTTTGAATTAACGCCCTAATAAGAGGCGTTATTTTAATTTTGTTTTACTTCATCTAATTAACCCTATTCTCATTATCTGTATTACTACTGTAATATATATATGTTTTAATTTATTTCAAATATTCATTTATCAGGGTTGCTACACGGGCCAAGTGGCATAAGTCAGGTTAAAAGAAAAATCAAAACTAAAATCCGAAAACTCAGGTGATATCCCTCTTACTCTCTCCAGTAAATGTGCAATGTCTTGAATTGCTTTGTGTTGAACCTTATGATCATGCATATGTCTGAACATGCATTTCATTCGTTCTCAATTACATATCCTTGTGCATGTCGAGTGTCTCATGGCATATCTTCAATTAACCTTTACCACATACATTGAGTTTGCCATTTGTTTTCACATCATGGCATGCCATGCAAAGTTTGACATTGTGAATTCATGCCAGAATGTAACTGCAACTCTCTCGCCTTCATCACATCTGTGTTTTGTCTTCATCATATCCATGACTGCACTTGGCATTAGGATGTTACTGAACATCTTGCATTCATGCACACACTAAGGGGGAGCAATCACTTTCATCATATGGACTTAGTGTTTAGGTCCACACCTGAGTCATGCATCAAGTCTGAAGATCTTAATGGGTTGTTAGTTGATAAGGGAATTTGTCATGTCATTGTTTGAATCAAAATTGACAAATCAAGTCTTTTTGTCTTTGGATGCAGATTATACTCCCCAAGTCCAAGTGATGCTGGCCATCCACAGTCAGGCTTGAATCAGCTAAAGGTATACCTTGCAAGGATGAAAAATGATGAGAATTTTCTGAATTGCGACCAAGAGATGGGATACTAGAACTTGAATAACCTCCAGGATCTACTCAAGTACAAGCTGGTGAAAGTCCTTGTACGTGCTAAAGCAAGTACCCAAGACATGGTATGAAAGGTGGAAGGCTTGGAAGATGATGGATGCTCAAGGCACAAGTATTGAAAATAATTCTAAGCTCTATTTGAAAAACTCACACTTGCTTTAACCAAATCTCCATAAATGAAAATAAAAAAAAATATTTTTGCCATTAGAATGCAATTGCACTTTTCATGAACCACCATTGCATGCCTGCATTTCATGAATCTGAAAATTCATCTGTTTATTTATCACTACATGACTACATGGTATATCAAATGGTGACTTGAGGAAGGGCAAGTCATTCTTGTCTGAAGCCTATCACCATGCGTGAGAATGTGCCTCGCCTGGTACCATGAGTCACATGTTCATTTAGGTCAATGTTGTATGATTTTCAAAACACAAATGTCATATGTGTAAAGTGTGATTATTTTTGAATGAATGATTTTGAGTTGTGAATTGAACTCATCCTTGTGGAAATGCATCTCATATTAATTTCCATATCTGAGTTGATCATGACAGTGTTGTGTGAGTTTCGGGACCTTAATTGATATCACTTCAATTTTTGGAACTAACAATGAACTGCTAGTCTCTTTTAAGGCTATTGTTGAGGTAACATGATTGAAGGCACATGGTGATACATGTTGAATTCATGTATTAATTCTAAAACTTGAATTGTCATTCATCCATCCTGCTATGGTGATGTTGCTCACTTGACAGGTATCAATGCTTGAAATCTGACTTGTGAAATTGTTTGAATGGCATTGCTAACTCTAAAGATTTTGATGATTATTCAACATCTTTCAATCTGAATTGCTTGAGGTCTTTTCAACTTGACTGAGTATCTGGTATATCAAATGATGAGCAGTGAAAAGGTAGATTGCGTCCACCTAAAAACTCTTACTATGCGTGAGTTGGTCTTTGGATCAAGGTTCTCCGTCTTGTACTAGAACTCAGAAAAGTAAAATGGTTGATTTGTGAATGAATCCTTGAACTGGGCTATTTGAATTGAAAATATGTTTTTAATCAAATGATCCAAACATTTGGCATGTGGATGATTTCTCACTTCAAACCTGTGAAATGATCTTAAAAATCTGTTTTTGAGTAAATCCTTGAAATCAATCGGGTTGCATTGTTTGTTCTTGATCATTTTTGCACCCTTGTTCATGAAGGCCATGTCATGGAAAATGCTTGATTGTTATCATTTGAATACGAATGCCCTCATGTGAAAACTGTCCAGAATCTCTAAAAATCAAGTTTCACATCTTGCTTTTGCATATTACATTGCATTCTTATATGCTCATAGGTTGCATTGCATTAGAACTCATGCATTAGCTGCATCTAGTTCATTCAATTAGTATCCATTCATGGTATCAGCAATTTTGCATTACATTACATATTTACATTGCATGTTGCATACATTCTCTCTGTGTGCTTGCTTGATATTATATGCCATTCATCCCCATCCTTTGGAATTTCTAAGACCACATACCTCTTGATAAATAATGCTACATTTGAGTCATTATTGGAGTGTTTCATGTTATACACTCTGGGGGAGTTCATATTTCAAAAGTGCATCTATTTAGGGGGAGTTGCACTGTTATGTGTTCATGATAATTTTGGTATATATGCTGAATCAAATTCATACACTTCTTGCACAAAATGTGAAAATGAGTGTTTAAGATAAGGATATATGAATTTCTTTTCAACACTCTCGAGATGTTAAACTTGTTACATGTATGTTGAAGAGACAGTTGAGGAAAAAGCTGCCTACCTATCTTTGTTTGAAAAATCTCGAATGAAAATGAATGGCAGAGCAATGCTCAGTCTCACTGAGTAAATTGGGCACATGTCACCTGAGACGTGATGTGGTTCATTTCTGAAAAGTGTTGACTAAAGTACCTCTGTTCAAGATGAGGTGAAATGGTTCAGTATTCTGAGTAATCGGGGATTCTGGCATGAGCTCTATGCGCCTACTCGCGTAAAAAGGAATTATTTGAACCTGATCACTCTTGAAAAATTCTGACTATCATGTGATAATGGTTGTGTTAAAAAATGATGGTGAAAACTCATTGTGGTAGAGCGAAGCCTCCAATACATTGTTCTCAAAATTGAAGTCCAGTCTGTAAAATGTTTGATTGTGTTGATCTGAAAATCTGAATATCCATATTACAACTATCGTTTTTCATGTTACTCAATTACACATCTGGAAATTTGATTTAATATGTATTCAGAAAGTTGATTGACTGCATTAGCAATTGTGTGAATCTCCTATATGATTACACAATCTCCCATGTGCTACACATGTGCATTCCGATTGTCATGACCCTAATGCACCCTTCCTATACCTATGCTCTCTTAAATAAGTACGGGGGAGCTGTATTGCATGTAAATATATGTATTTGTTTGATTGTGCATCTTATATGTCATCACTTGCATGTGTTGCATTTCATGCATTTCAAACCACAATTTAAAAATCTGAAAATCAATAAAATTCCAAAATTTTGGACTTCAATCTCTTTACACTTGCTATATTCGATGTTTGACTTCAATTGGTATTCATAGTGTCATCATGAATGCTTAGTTGCATTGCACACATTCACAGTGTCATCTGATTGGAATCATATTGATTTGTTCCTCCATGATTTGTCCTTACTTCTTCTGATTTGATAAGATGGGCTATTGATGTTTCAAAGGGAGATAAGCTTGTTCTTGCTTCATTGGTTTCTTCCAGCTTGTTGATATGTCAAAGGAAGAGAAAGATTTGTATTATCCTATTTTTTTGATAATGTCAAAGGGGGAGAAAAATTGATGATTGTGTGTGACAAGGGGAGAAGAACATCTGTGCCATTCTGTTGTATCATCATTAAGTTTGTCATCATCACTAAGTTTGTCATTATCAAAAAGGGGGAGATTGTTGAGTTATGGTTTTGATGACTGTTGAGTTATGATTTTGATGATAACTAAACTTAATGTGTGAATTAAGTGATGATAACTAAACTTATGGTTGATTGCACATGTTCTTGATGACTGTGTACATTCATGCTCTTGTTGTTTATGTATGGTTGAGATGGCAAATGGCAACAGTTACATGGTCTTGATCCTTGGTTTGAATATGTTGGTTTTACAAGAGGCAAGAGGTTTCATAATCTCTTTAATGTGAACAAGAATGGTATTAACCATAACTATCTTGCTTGCAGGATCAAACGGATCAAACTTATAATTTCATGGTAGTCACCTAGTGAACCTAACGTGTGGATAAGCACCTTGCTCTTCTACAATCCAAAACATGTGGTATATGTCATGTACTGTCAAGAACCATTGGTAAGGCTCTTACCCCGTTATACACTTCTTGTTACACCTGATCCATGACATTTAAGGTGCACGATAGTTGCATGGCTTGGTTTTGTGTGAATGCATAGTTTCTCATTCCAATCCTTAATTGTCTAAATAGAGTAGCATATATCTTGATGGGTTGAGAATGTATGTCATGAACCTTAAACATGAAATCCTTTAGCTTGCATGTGGCCTGTAAATGAAGGTTCTATAAGTCTTTTGCATTGTTCATCAATGCATTTCATGCATAATCTTTAAGAGTGAGCATTGAACTTGTTTAAGCACATCTCATGTAATGACAAATGCTCATTTGCTTTGAACTTTTCATATGTATAAACTAAGTTAAACCAAACCTAAAATGCATGGAATTGATGAGGATATGAAGCTCTTGACCTATGGATATGTTTCTTTGGGCTAACACTTCATTTTTGCAGGTATGGGTCATTTTGGTCGACCAATACACCTTGGCCGGTCGACCAGAATTGACAGAACCGAAAAGTTGGAATTCTGCAGAAGTTCAAGTCGACCGCCTACCACTGGCCGGTCGACCGGTTGCAGGTCGGTCGACCGCCACCATAGGCTAGGTCGACCGGTTTTGCCAGAACAAAAATTGTTCTGTCTGCAGACAGTTCTGGTTGACCGACCCACTACCGCCGGTCGACCGACAGCCCCGAAGCCCCTAATATTTACTTCATGTTTCAAGCTCATGAAGAGGTCTTTCTTCCCATTTGTTTAATCCCAATGACCCCAATTACACCATGATTTGTGGATCTAGTCTGGGGCTTGTCCATGGACCATTCAAGGGCTATAAAACATCTCATTGGAGCCATAAACCCTAACCATCCAGAGATCCAAGGGGAGGCTGTCCAAGGAGGAACAAGAGGGTACTGTAGCTCCGTGAACAGTACCTTATACAGTAAGATCTTCATCCATCTCCAACCCATTCAAGGTACATCTGAAGCCAACAAGCACTTATGAAGTGAAGAAGCAAGCAACCAACAAAGAGAGATCAAGGGGGAGGCTATCAAGAAGCAAGTAAGGGTTTCAAGAAGAGATTAAGGGAAGATTGTCCAAGTGAAGAAGGAAGAGTACTATAGCCGTGAATAGTATCCCGTGCAGCAAACTCTATATCCACTCCAAGGTCATTCAAGCTTAATCTGAAGTCATTCAAGCGAAGAAGGAATCAACGCAAAGATCTACAGCATACATTCAGGGGGAGCCAAATCAGGAGCCTTCTAAACTGTGGTTTATTCATTTTGTTGTCTTATGCTTTAAAGTTTCAGATTTGTGTTCCATATAAACTGTAAACACTCGTGTGTGCGTGGATCGCTTTGGATCTGTGATCGTGTGTGTTTGTAGAGTTCCATTCGTGTGTGTGTGTAGATCTTCTTAGATCTATGTGTGTGTGTGTGGATTTATCCAGGTCTTAGTGTTTGTGAGTGTAGATTGCTGCATTTGTTGCAGCAAGTGTGTGTGTGGTTGATCCAGTTGACGGATTGTGTTGGAGACATCATCTCCGTGTGTGTGTGTGTGTGTGTGTGTGTGTGTGTGTGTGTGTGTGTGTGTGTGTGTGTGTGTGTGTGTGTGTGTGTGTGTGTGTGTGTGTGTGTGTGTGTGTGTGTGTGTGTGTGTGTGTGTGTGTGTGTGTTGGGGTGCGTCCCCGTGTGTGTGGGCAGGCGTCATCCTGCGTGTGTGTTTGGAGCGTCGTCTCCGTTTGGGGATTTATCCCCGAGTGAAGCCTCACCGGGTTTGGTGAGGGCTAGACGTAGGATTGCCATCGTTGCATCCGAACCACCTTAAAATTACCGTGCATTGTGGTTTGGATTGTGTGGTGTGCTTCAATTCTTCTACCTCCATTCTACGTGAGTGTTAGTGTATATTGTTATTCCGAATTTATCCACATATATCTTGCTTAATCAATATCATCTTCAAGTTAAGTTTGATTAATTGAACTTGTGAACAAATAGTTTTGAACCTCTTGATTAGCATTGTATCACATATTTTAAAAAGGCCAAAAGTTTTTTTAAAATTGGTAAACACCCAATTCACCCCCCCTCTTGGGTGTCATTGATCGCGGGACTTCAAATACATCCACCAACAAATAAATCCATATGTTCAAGCATAGAGAACCTTTTCACATCAGACCAAATCAACTTCCCATGGAGGCAAGTTAGTTTTACTTGCTTTACCAGAATTGAGAATGCCATAGCCTTATCAAGGGCTCTTGAAGAGTGTAGACATGGTTTACCACTTGTTTTAGATTGTGGATAGCAATGTGCTTATCCACACGTTTATTTTACCTTCCAAGCGACCACCATGATGTTTTATCCTACAATTCAATATAGTCAAGGTTAATACATCATGAGATGCACAAAGACTTTGTTCACTGTTAAAAGCTATGAAGCCTCTTAGAAAACCAGCAACTTCAACCAAAAATCAAGACTGCCTCAAAAAGCCATTTGCCATCTCAACCATATGCAAACAACAACATGAGTGCATACTGACATCAAGAACATGTGCAAGCAAGAACATGTACAACAAACATAAGGTGTAGTTATCATCAAAAACATATGCAAGGCATATACAACAGCCTCGGCCTCCCTCTCCTTCATCTCAGCATGGCGACCCTCGATTCTCTCCACCGTACTCAGGCAGCGCGTCAGCTCCTCAATGTATGCATCCTGCTCCCGCCGAGAGGTTAGGGAAGCCTCTAGCTCCTTCTTCTGCAAAACATTCACAAAATTTGTAAATTAGACAGGAGAAGAAAAGAAGAATTATTTCTAGTCTAGGTGCGTGGCTCTCACCATCTCCGCTAACTCAGCCTCCCGCTCCTCTGCTCGTTCGAGGGCTCTAGCCAGGCGATCCGCCAACTCCTCTCTAGTATCTGCCTGGGACGAAGGTCCGGCTTCCCTGGCCATTCTCGCCCTCATACGGACATACGCCAACTCGCCTTGCTCATGAGCCAGGGACAAATAGTCACTCAAGATTCAAGAGTTCTCAAAGCCTCAAATCAATCAAGTCAATCTTTTGCTTACCATCTCTTGAATCTCGTGCCTCAGGTTCATGATTGTCTGATCAAGGACGGTGATCCAGTTTTGAAGAACCCAGACGGCCCCGGCCTCTAGCATCTGCACATCAAATCCACAAACTCACTCAGCTGCATTGTTTTAATGAAATGATTCATTTTAGGAAGCTAAGAGTAACTCACTGCTCGGGTGTCGAGGCAGAGTCGCCCGACGTACCCCTCCTGGTAGTCCGCTAAATAGGTCTCGCTGCTCCTCACGGTCCTATCCTATTCCAAGGAAGGTCCCCTCTGCAGTGCCTCTGCTTCCGCACGATAGCGAGAGGCCCAATCCTGGTCACTCGCCGAGGTCCGTCAGCGCCCCTGTCTGACCCATGTTGAGCGGGTACTGCCACTGGAGGTTGGTTCCACCCTAGCATCCTCTGCACCAAATGTAGGTAAAGTGGCTCCCTCAGGTTCACACAGAACAACACGGTATCCTTATGGAACCAAGCTCGCCCCTTCCTCACCCAAGGCTGAGGGGTGGTGTCTTCTGCCGTGTAAGGCGTCCAAATCACCTGCCACAATAAATTGAAAGTGTTGCTAAAACTGAGTTCATAACGAACACTGAAAATAGCACACAACTCCTTTTAGCCAGACACTCACCTGGTCGGGTGGAAACTCGTCCAAGGCTGTCCGAAGGTCGGAGAGCCTAGTTGCTACTAGTCGTCGGTCCCGAACCATATCCCATCTCGCCATGAGCGGGACCGCCTGCATCCGAGCTCACGGGATTGTGCCCTAACCTAGAGGGAATCGGGTGTACCCCCAAATCTGAAAATACCCAAAGCAATAATCAATCAGTCAAATCAAGGATCAACAAGTTTGAAGGGTAGACTCGTACCTATAGAAAAGGTGTGAAGCCGCACAGGTTCCCCGAACCTGGGCGTATAGGGTCCATGTGGGCGAAGAGGTGTGCCAGCATCGCTCTCCCCCACGCAAAATGGGGTCTCCGCTCGAGATCCCGTATCAGCAACAGGTATTTCAGATTCACCTTGTTCGAAGCAATCGCGAACAGTAGCCTCCCAAAGAAGTAGAGGTGGAAGAGTCATACCTCCTGCGCATTGCTCTTCTCTCGTACCAGAAGCTTCTGATTTACCCGTTCTAGATATGCATCTAGATCCTCTTGCGGTCCTCGGACCACTCTGGCTAACCCCATCGCGGCACTGATCCTCCCAAGAGGGAGGGTAGTCACTCGACTCCTGGTTCGGGTCAGTTGTGGCCCGAGTAAACTCTCAACTTCCTGCTGATAATTTTTGAGCTCCTGACCCAACACTGGGACCCTGGCTACTAGCAATCTAGTCAAATAGGCCACGTCTTCGAGCGTGGGGATCATGTGTCCCCACCGCATCACGAAGGCCTTGCATCCATCCACCCACCGCTTGCGTAGTGCCGCCAGGAAGGTCGCGTCAACAGGAAAGGGTCAGATCCTGAAGAATGGACCAAATCCCATTCGGTCCACTTTCCACCAGTGATCGTGAGGCAAGGCATGGTACCAAGCCCACACTAAATCCCATGACACCCGGGCTCTGATTCTCCGTTGGCCTTGCATACACAATAGAAAAGAAAACAATAGCTGATTAAATTTCCAAATTCCCAAACCATCTCAACCCATAATCCATCCCCAGAAATTGAAAATCTACTGCCCTGAGAGGAGGGCGGCCAAGGTCTTGGTCGCCTGACTCCTTGGGCGGCCAGGTCACTGGCCGCCTAGTTCTCCTATGGACGGCCAGGACCCTGGCCACCCAGGGCCATGGACGGCCACAACCTTGGCCGCCCACAGGCCAGTTTCACATTTTCCACTCCTCCTTTCAACACAATCCTCCCACCAAACATCACCCATCTCACACACTTTTCAAATCAGCTAGAGGAGCATTCAAGGGTCATGGAACTTACCTGTCTTCGCGGCGCTCCCCCTTCCTCATTGGCTTCAACATCATCAGAGGCGGAACCCTCTTCCTCCTCCACATTTTCCTCACCCTCACCTTGATCGACCGACCCCTCCTCTAGAGCAACCGTGCCTTCATCCCCTCCCGCTTCTTCTCCTTCTTCACCACCATGAGAGGAGGCCAAGGTAGATGGACTTGCAGAAGCCTCCACTTGCTCATTATCTTCACCCTCGCTCGAAGACGGATGATCATCAACAACTCCAAACCGAGCTCGCCGTGGCCCCATCTCTTGAATCTCGATGCTCAGGCAGCCCAAACCTCACTCACGGCGGCGAGGATCCCTTGGGAACTACTCTCTCCAAGCTCTGGCTCCTGTGAGCTCGATGGAACGTCAACCCCGATGGCCGTCCGAATGAAGAAGCCAGCCACTCTTTTAAACCCTCCAAAGAGGGCGGCCAACACCCTGGCCGCCAACTAAAGTTGGAGGCGGCCAACATCTTGGCCGCCCTCCCCCCTATTCAGCCAAAAAAAAAGAAAAAGAGAGAAAAAAGAAAGATAAAAATTCAGGATTCATGTTCACTCAGCTAGATGCATCCATTTATTTCATCAAGCATTCACCATCAAAAGCAACAACAAAAATCAACAAAAACATTTTTTCCTATCCATTTCTTTCCTTCACAAGCAAATCAAGATAAAATGCTGAACATGTGCTAATACAATCAAGCGTGCCATCTCATAAAGAACTCATTCACGGTTGGTCAAAAACCCCGCAAGTAGCCTACATAACGCTTCAATTCATCTTTGTCTTCTTCTATATAAATTCGAGCTTTTACAACGGTGGCATGGCATCTCCACATCTTCCTGACCTTCTGAAGCCGCCATCTATCTGCATCGGTTCCCATAAGAAGCTTCGTGATTAAAGCTCCCCTTGAAGCAGCCCATAGGACCTGTCTGGGCAATCCCACCTGGCGATGGCAGCGGTGGGCCTGGTACAGCACTAAGTCCACAGCCCCCACAAGCCATAACTCCTATTCTTGCGATCCTCGTACTTTGAATTCCTCACGTCGATACATCATCGGCACGAATACAAACTGATCCTCGGGTAGGAAGTTCAAGTAGTCCCGCCAGTCGTCTCTGGTCTTTAGCAGTGTCGTCTTGCATATCACCTGATCCTCAGGACCAAAGATGGCCCTCGCTGGGTAGAGTGTGCTCTTCTCAAAGATTCGGGAAGTAGTGGTCGCCGCATCATCGAAATCAATGCTCAAATGGATCTTCATCCACATCTGCAGTAGCTATAGGCTCCCCATGGTGCTACCACCCAAGCTCATTTGAGTAAGTCCACAATACAAGTGAGCTAGCACCGCCCGAGAGAGGGAGTGCCCAGTCCATAGGAGAGTAAGTAATCCCACACACTCTCACCTCAGCACATCTCCTGACGTAGGGAAGAGCAATGCCCAACCTAAGCACAATGTTACACCACGCATCAGTCGATCCGCCTCCATTTCTTTGTCTTTCACTTGGTTCAAGAGCCAGCCAGCTAGGCGATCAACTAGAATTCCCCGCTGATCCGTCATCCACTGAACTTCGCATTTGTCTCTCGCGATCTCGGCTAGGATCTCCTCCCAGGGAGGGAGGTCGATCAGCTCACCCACCTCCAGGTCACCCCACTGGAAGAGGAAGTCGAGTTCTTCTACCAACACCGAGGCCTCGAACTCGAGAAAAATAAACGTATGGGTGCCCGGATGCCACAGCTCAATCAAGGCACCCAAGGATTCCCAATTCCACTTCATGCTGTTGAAATGCTTCGCCATAATGACCAGGCGGATGAAATGCCACTGGTGCATAAACACTCTCATGGCGGGTGTGATTGCTGCCAATAGATCTTGAAGCCAGCTGTAGCGGCGGGCATGCCTTGCCCCAGGAAAGGTAGATATAGGCTAAACCATGTAGAAAAGAGATGGGGAAACAAAAGCAATAGAAATAAACAAATCAAATCCTTTTTGGAACTTAATCAAAGATTTCACACGTACAAACCATACCTCATCGCGCTTCACAAGGCCACTTAGATGGTCGGGCATGTCGGAGAGGACACTCAGCTCGTGACTTCCCGACCAAGTAGAGGGAAAGGATGCCATTCTTGAATTTCTCCCTAGGACCTTCTTCTCGGCTTCAAACCCTTAGTTCGCTGGCGGAGAAGGGGCACCCCGGTTGGTGTTTTAAAGATAAGAGTCCTATCTGGCTTGGACTCCCACTCCCGAATCGCTCGGGATAAGAGCAGATGGGTGGCCAAGTTATTGGCTGTCCATCACTCACTGAGCGGCCACCACTGTGGCTGCCCAGTTCATGGAGAAGGCCATCGACATGGCTGCCCTCTTCTCCTACTTGTGAATGATGTGTCTTGGGTTGTGCACGGTTCATGGTTCATTAAATGTAATGCTCATTGTTCTTCACTACTATCATTTATGAACTTGACTAATGTGTGTTAATGCAGCTGCAGATCTTCACATCGATGCGATCATGATGCAATGTTACCTTATAACTATTGCATTATAGGTAGAATGCCGGAGGCTAATAGCTTCAGGCGTATAAACTCCGAGTTCCTCTTTAACAAAAACTGTGAAGGGTTTATACTCCTTAAGCTATTCGATAGCCACCTGCCGCCCATTACGGGAGGATGGACTTCCCGAATTCTCGACTATACTTAAGGACAATGTGGAACGATGGATCCCCATCAGGTTTCGGACCACGTCTGTCATCAAGCATAGAATGATAGACTTCTCGAACTCTTGACCGATCAGTTCGGAGGCAGGCAAATAAACCCTCCGGCCATTACTACTCTTTGTTTAAAACTAAAACATGTGAGGAAAATGCTAAGTATATGGAACAAGGAAATTTTTGATAATGTGCATATGAACTTTTCCTCGGCTGAAGATGCAGTTCTTCAAGAAGAATTTAACTATGATTCTGATCCTTCGACTGCCAATCACATTAAACTTGAGGAGGCTAAATTCATACTTTCGGATAAATACCTTCAACAGGAGTGCTTTTGGAGGAAGAAATCAAGGGTCTGATGGCTTCTTGAAGGGGATAGGAATATAAATTTTTTTCATATGTCAACTCTTTCTAACAGGAGGAAGAATTTTATTGCTAAGCTTAGGAATCCAGCGGGCAGTTTTACATTAGACCATGAGGAAATGAAAAGCATAGCTTTTGCACATTTTTAGAAAGCTTTCTCTACGCATGAACATTACATTGATAATTGTATTTTGGATTGCATTCCAAGACTGATCAGCTTGGAAGATAAAGAATGTCTGTGTGCTGTCCCAAGTGCATCAGAGATCAGGGATGTGGTTTTTAAAATGTCTGGAGATAGTGCTCCTGGTCCAGATGGGTTCACTGGTGTATTCTTTCAAAAGTCATGACATATTATTGATAGCTTGGTTGTCAGTGTAGTGCAAGAGTTCTTCACACCTCATCAGCCCCTTCCTAGAACTGTGACAGCATCTATCATTGCTCTTATACCAAAGAAGCACAATGCTGTGGACATTTCAGATTTTTGACCTATCAGTTTATGCAACTTCTTGTATAAGATCATCTCTACCATCCTAAACAACAGGCTGGCTACCTTTTTGCCAAAACTTATATCTTTGGAACAGTCAGCATTTGTTCAAGGTAGACAAATAGTGGAAAATATTGCTTTAGCCCAAGAGTTGGTTCATGAGTTGGGCAGAAAGACCACGGGTGGCAATGTTATGTTTAAGCTGGACATGGCCAAGGCTTACGATCGCCTTGAATGGGATTTTCTCTATGCTGTTTTGAGAAATTTTGGATTTAGTCTGGCATTTATTAACTTCATTGAAAACATGTTGAATAACTGCTGGTTTTCAGTTTTAGTGAATGGTGATATGGCAGGCTTTTTCAAATCTTCAAGGGGAATTCTCCAAGGAGATCCCATTGCACCAGCTCTGTTTATATTAGCAGAAGAAGTACTCAGTAGATCTTTGAAGGAAGCTTTCACTGTTGGAAGTGTTGGGTGGTATGTTGGCCCTAGGGGTTGCCCTAATGTATCTCACTTACTTTTTGCAGACGACACTCTTATATTTAGCAATGCTTCTATGAACTCTGTTCGAAGGTTAATTAAAACCCTCAATGTTTATGAAAGAGATTCTGGTCAGTTGATTAATGTTGGGAAGAGTGGTTTTTTTATGCACCAAAAGCCAATCTTGCTGCTGTTAATCGTATCCAAGATTATACTGGTTTTTCTCAGCATTTTTTCCACATAAATACTTGGGTTTCCCTTTAGTTCTTGGCAGGAGTAAAAAAGTCTATTTTGTTGGGCTTATTTCCTCTATTCAGAAGAGATTGGAGGGTTGGCAAGGGAAATTACTATCCCAGGGAGATAAACTAACCCTCATCAAACATGTGCTGTCCTCAATACCCATTTTTACTTTGGCCTCATCCCCTCTTCATATTGGCATTCATCAAACCTTGGACAGATCTTTTGCAAATTTTTTCTGGGGCTCTTCCTCCCAAGGGACACAACATCATTGGAAAGCCATTTGCAGACCAGTTGGCCAAGGTGGTCTGGGTATTATGTCTCTTAGACATATGGAGCTAGCATTGAGGGTCAAAATACTGTAGAGAGCTATGCATACCAATTCTCTGTCGGCAGTTTATTTCAGAGCAAAACATATCAAGCAATGTCATATTATGGATGTGACTTTCAAAAACATGAAAGGCCATGGCAGAAGAAGCTAGATTCAAGCCAGAAATCTCATTGTTCAGCACAAAAAAGTCATCCTCGGAGATGGGAATTCTACCAATTTTTGGAGGGATACATGGTTGGGAAATCAGCCCTTGCACTCATTTGTCCCTGTGGCAGCTATTCCCAACAGCAATGTTTCAGTTAGTCATTGTATTATGCAGCAGACACCCGAAGAAATACAGGTTATGGATACTTATTTACCTGCAGACATCATGACTACTATCAGAACCACAAATCTTTCCCATATGTAGGATAAGGAGGTATGGTCCCTATCATCATCTGGTCATTGTGTAGTTTCTTCAGTCTACAAATCTGTTAGCAGCATTAATCAAGATCATGCTCAACTTCCTTGGACTAGGCTTTGGTCTAAATGGCTGCCAACCAGACTTTTAGTGCTTTTATGGAAGATTGTAAACAATTGCATACCTACAGACTATAATGTGCAGGCCTTGGGAGTTCGGTTGTGCTCTAAATGCTATTATTGCACTCAGCCTCAAGGGGAATCAATTCACCATATTTTCATTGATAGTGACAAAGCCTCTTTTATTTGGTCTTCCCTATCGAAACTGGGGCTGCAGTTTGAAGGTTCCTCTACCAGATCTGGGATCTTCAGTTCTATCTCTCTGCTTAATCTGAAATCTCTGTATGGTCTATTTTCTTTGGCTGTCATTGGATACACCATGTGGGAGCTCTGGTCCGTGAGGAATTTGGCCAAATATGAAGACAAGCAAATTTCTAAGAATAATCTTCTTCATAGCATCATTGTCCAGGCCAAAAAAATATGTGATCTGTCGGATTTAAGGGAAGACAATCTCAGCAGGAAGCTGATTCTTGCTCATTTCGGTATAAAAGGCGGCAATACTAAAAGTCCTAAACTGAAAGTTGTCAAATGGCTTTGTCCCCCATGGCCGCTGCTTAAATTGAATACTGATGGTGCCAGCAAGATATCAGGAGCTTCAGGTGGGGGTGGTCTTATTAGAGATGCCAAAGGTGATATTGTTATTGCATTCTCTCATTTCTATGGGGCTTCTAACAGTATCATTGCCGAAGCTAGAGCTCTTTTAGATGGACTCAAATACCTTAGCACGGTTAACTCTCAACCGGCCTTGATTGAATGTGATTCAAAAGCCCTTGTGCAGATCATTAACAAGCAAGCTCATTGCCCATGGACTATTCTTACATATGTCAGAGAAATCATGGCTCTCCTCTCTCAGTGGGACTCAAATATCCATATCTTTAGCCTCTCTAGCTTGCACCAATAAATGTAATCTTTTCTTTTCTTCTCATGATCTTCCTACGAATATCAAGGGTGCAGCTCGGTTGGATAAGCTAGGTATGCCTAGCGTCCGCATCATGTAATATTCCTTTTGATATTATCAATAAAATTAACCTCCTAGTGGTTTAATGGTTAAGTGTCTCTTTTCAAGAGGAGCACTTACCATTTTACCTCTAGGTAGGGTTTTCCAAAAAAAAAAAAAAAACCCTCTGGCTTTGCATTAGAATAGGGTTTTTTCTCTTTAAACCCAACATACATCATATAGGCTTTTTTTCTCACCATTAAAAAAAAGAATAAAAATCAGAAAAGATCAAGTGATATACCAACAAAAAATGCACACATGCATGTCATTGGGAAAAATTTGTAGGCAAAACATGTGAACGTCACGTTGTTTTGACCACCCCATGGTCCTTTCACCCCGCGTCGATTCCCCATGTTTCTCAGCATTGCCGAACTTATGTGATGAGTCTACATGATTCCACTCCGATTCAACCAGCGGAGAATGCATTTTATGTATGACCGTTTTGAGTGTTCTGAGATTCGATGAGTCAATTGATTCTCATATCCTGATTTTTCTTATCTTGGTTTTTTAGGTCTTGTATCTCCTAGAGCCTCGATTGTGTTCATCCCCTAAAGTCCCACATCGCTATGCTAGGGGGTCCCATGCGACCGCAAATACAAGCCCTCTAAGTTTAATTATCCTTCTCTCCTTTGCCAGTGGCTTATCTTATCGCTTAATGCTCATGCGACCCTACATGAAGCTTGTTTTCCGTTTGAGAATTTCCTTGAGCGTGCTGTCCTTATCAGGCTTGTTTCTTTACCGAAACACCCATTTATCAGTCCGCCGGGCCCCCTTGCAAAATGGGTGTTCCGGAGGGGCATTTGTAGACGCCTAATTTCGGACATCCCACAGATCTTCAGTTAGACCATCATATAAGTAACGCAGTCGTTTCACTCAGGTTTTCGTTGTTTCATGCTTTAAGTCCAGCCTGAACACTTGTGTGTTCATGGGCCACCCTCACTTAAAGGGGCCAAGGCCCATGGGCTGGGTGGCCAAACCATTGGCCGTCCACCCCCCTAGGCGGCCTAACCAATGGCCGCCCTTCACCCCGTAGGTGGCCACTATGTTGGCCGCCTACCCTAATAGGAGGCCATCACCCTGGCCGCCCTCCATCTTCTTGGAAGGCCACATACCTGGCCGCCCATGACCTTAAACGGCCATCTCCTTGGCCGCCTTTCTTGTAACTGCTAGTCAAAGAACGTGGCTCATTCTCCCGCCACGCTCCGCACTAATCCTACCCTGTCGCACACGATCTGTCCCACGTTGTCCGACCCTTCCAGGGGGAGGTCATGAAGACCAAAAACTCTTCCCTCAAAGGAAAAGAGGCGGGATTTTTCTGAGCAGGACTTCGAGGTGGAACTTCTGGGTCCTTTCCTTTTGAGGGAGATCTCCTTGGGAGAGGATTGACGTGGTGATCTTTCGAGGGAGCCATTTAGAAGAGATTCTGGAGGCACAATCGGAAGAAAACTCGACGACCGGGAAGATTGGAAGAGCTAGAGCTTCAGAGTAGGGAGACGGAGGAGATGGAGTCGCACTTCGGGGAGTGATCTCCGAGCTCTACCTCCGGGCATTCACGAGGGTGATCCACTCCCAGGTTTGATTTCCCATTTTTCGTGTTTATTGTTTTGCTTCTTACAAATTTCCCCTTCCCCATTTCCATTCCATTGCATACTAGAATCCTTAGATCCTCGTACAGAGATTTCCATCTTAAAACAAACAGGAAGGCGGAAAGTCTCGACCACCCCTCAAGCTATCAAATGGCTATGTCCTCCTTGGCCATCCCTCAAGCTAAACACTGATGGGGCTTGTAAGCATTCAAGCATTTCTGGTGGGGGTGGAGTCATCCAGGATGCTAAAGGAAATACACTCCTTGCCTTTTCTCATTATTATGGTAGCTGCTCTAGCATTGTTGTTGAAGCAAGAGCCCTTCTCGATGGCATCAAATATCTTCATTCCATGAATACTCATCCTGCTTGGATAGAATGTGCCTCCAAGATTCTGGTGCAGTCTGTCAGAAAGGAGATTAATTGTCCTTGGGCTATTCTCTCTTACATCAGAGATATTTGGGATATGCTCTCACAACAAGATTCTATTATTCACATTTACAGAGAAGCCAATACTGTTGCTGATTCATTAGCTTCTTTAGCTTACTTAAATAAATGTAATCTTTTCTTTTCTTATCATGAGCTACCCAAGAATGTTAAGGGTGCAGCTCTCCTGGACAAGCTAGGTATGCCTAGCATTCGAATCTTGTAATTCTTTTTCATCATTAAATAAATTATAAAATCAACCTCCTAGTGGTATGATGGGAGTTTTCCCACATCGGATTCTACCCCCAAAATACCTCTAGACAGGGTTTTCTAAAAAAAAAAAGTCTCGACCACCCTCCTTCCCACCACCCCCAGGTAATCACGCCACCATCTTATTTCTTTCCTACGCCTTCAGAATATGTACTGCACTTCCCAAAACTAATGGCATATCTTCTTGTGTTTTTGTGAACTTTGGTATTGTATACAGGACTTCGGCATCGTGGGATGTAGCAGGGCTCTCCGCCCTTGACCGACCGAGGATGGAGAAGAAGGGACCCCACCATCTCTCCGCCTAGAGTTGTTTGCGATCATATTCTCCCTGTGAGGTTTAGAGAATAACATCTGGCGATCACGTTCTTTTATCATTCTAACTTTGTGTGTTATACGTGTTTGTGTTGCGTGAAGGATAGGTACAACATGAATGCGCATCGCGGATATACACACTTCTCCGGATCACCCACATACCGATTCCAACGCCCACACTTGTGTCTTGCCATAATCCTCAAGTTCTTCAGCATGCTCTTGCCTTCCTACTTATGTCTGTTGACTTTTCCTCACATCTATCGACTTGAGTCTCACATCTGTCAACTTGGACCTCTTATATGTTACCCTAAAATTCAGACACTTAGTCAATTTTTGGTAAACTTTATAGCATTTGACTTTATGGCATTTGTCAGAGTTTTATGTGCTTGGCAAGAAGACTCATCAATGAGTCATAGTTGAACATCATCAAAATACTATACCCAATACCAACTTCTCCAATATCAACGGGGTCCAGTTTCTCTAGTCACAGTCATGCCCGTCTGCTCATTCTGAGCTGCGCCTGACTGCCTCTCAAGAGCCATGTCCGTTAGCTCTTCACTTGAGTAAGTCATGCAACAACTGACAACAACACTCGAGAGGTGAACGTTAAGGGACTTGCAAGCCCTCTTATGAGGCACCCTACCGAGTCATGAGTCCTTTGACGGACATTATGTACAAAAGCGAAAATACCAACATAGCAACACAATGACATGGGGTCCGTCACAAATGACAGAATTGTCCCGTGGCTTGCACACACTTGCAATCGGGCTTTCATGCCCCCATATAATGTCTTTCACGACATGTAGTGATGTAATCCAGTTGGGGAGTTGATTCTCATCTTCGCCAGCTACCAGTCTCAACGCTGTCCAGCAGACTGCCATCCATCTCCCAGCTCGGTCCCAACTCCTATCCGGATGGACCCTGTACCCAAACCATTTTTAGCCGCTCCGCGCCTGAGCCATAACCTACCCACTCCTTATCGAGCTAGTGTCCCCTGCTCCTCCTTTCGAGCTAATGCCTCGTTCTTATAAACCCGGAGTCTATACTCTCTCCAGTGCTCACACTGAGACCAATCTCCTTGCTTCTACTCATCCCTTTTATGTTGTTATTGCTCTATCACTATTGCATGGACCAAGCCCTCCCAACGTTGTGGCTCCCAGGGTCTCTGACCCTCTTTTTCGATAGTAGAAACAAAGGTGTTCGGATTCAATCCGATGTAAGTCAAACACGGGCTACTTGCGGTCAGTGGGGAAGAAGTCATGTACACGAGTCCCCATAATCCCCTCCACTCGTACCAGTAGAACCTTCTTCATTCTATGTGTCGCACGACATCCCGTGCCCACGTGTCATGCCCTGGTGGCACTCCCCCAGTCAAAACTTGGTTCCGTAGGTGAACGTCGAGAAATTGGCTAGCACACCCGCATTCCATCCAGGTGCCCCTGACCCTATCATATATATTTCTTTCTTCGCATTTCTCTATCAACTCCCCAGAATTCCCGCATGCCAAGTCGACCCATCTCGGCCTTCCGAAAGGCGAGTGTGTGTCACGCCGTAAAAATTAGAAATTTTAGTGAGCCAAAAAATAGCTTGTTCTTGCAATTAATTTCAATGACTATGTGAATGTAGCTTCAAGTAACTGCTCCTAAGTTAAACTCCATTGCGACTATGTTAACACTTAGCTTTTAATCTTTTGCACCTATGAGGACTTTAGTTCAATGCCTCTGCACCTATGTGGACTTAACTAATGTTTATTTCACCTATGCGAGTGTTCTTGCGACTACGTTATACTTAGCTGAGTTTTGTAGCCTCTAAGGTAAACTTAGCTTTCTTTTTGTGACTATGTTACACTTAGATGAATTATGGACTTCTTTCTCTTGTTTCACCATTTTGTTATCGTAAAAATTAATCCAAGGTTTTGTTATCATTGATCCAAAATTTTGTTATCATTAATCCAAGGTTTTGTTATTACCAAACTTACTGTAATTAAGTTAATAAAAGATTTTAGCCCAACACTCTCCCAATGATTAACTTAATATGATGGTATCAGCCCAACAATCCATACCAAATAGTGGCATTGAACCTTTGGCCATCTAAATATGTCCAACATTTAGTGCAAAGTATCCGTTAGGATATATTATGTATAGGATGTATAAAATTTGTGTGCTCAGTATTATCTGTTCCATGTAGTGTGAGATATATTCTTTTATTTGTGAACATAGGGTTATTTTATATTTATCCAATTAATACCTAGGCCGCATGTAATTAAATATATTTACTTTATCTCACATTGAACTAATCGGTTTGCATAAGGGATATTGTTTTAGTATACTTTCAGGGTATGCAAGTCATTGTGAAAGGAATAGATAGCACGCTAAGGGAAAGATATGGGACATGTATATCATCATGCAGCAGAGAGATGATTCACCTACCAACTTGACAAAGATGTTGTACATGTAAAATTGTTGGAGTTCTAAGGATGGATCAGAGCCGCTAAAAGTTGCGAAGTGCAAATGGACCGTTGAAGACTCCAACAGTCTAACAGATAGATGAAGAACATGGTTCTTTAAATACCCATGGTTTGGAAGATCAAACTAAAAATTCTGGGTCCCTTGCACACAATGGATACTCAAGTGAGCACAAGCATCCCAGAGCATACAACTTCATGCGCATTCAAGAAGAAAGAGAGTCTTCACCGCATTTCAATCTGATCATTGAAGGCTCTCACTTGGGAAGCAATCAATAGGAGGGAGATTTGTACATCAACGACATTCCTTCTATCCTCCTCTTCTTGCCAATCATTTATTTTTCTTTGCACCGTAAAGTCCACATTCTACTCATCCAGGAGCATCTGGTGGAACTAAGTTCGTCTATCTAGATTGACAAGTGATAAAGCATTTGTTGCTTTGGGAAAATAGTACTAGGGTGTGCTATGTGGTCTGTTAAAACCCGTGAGAAATCAGTTGGACTTCTAGCCTCTGAAAGATCTAGTAAGGTGCAAAATGACCTGAAAAACTATGTCACCAGGGGTGACTTTCGGTTTGCTAAGACATGATCAAAATCACCTGGAATGATAGTCTCTGGGTAATAGTAGTCGGTTGTTGAACTTGAACAAAGTCAGTTGGAGAGCTAGGTCCTAGAAAGTTAGCATGTGTACTCTTGAACGAGTTAGTGCAAATCTCTTATGAGTTGCATGGGGACTAGATGTAGGTCCGCCAAGGGAGGAGACTGAACCAGGATAAAATCCATGTGTCCTCGTGCGTTTGGTAGCATTCCACATTTTATTTTCGCTACATTTATTGCAAATAATTTTTAATTTGTAAAATTTTTAAAGGCACACCCATTCACCCCCCCCCCCTTTAGTGTGTGCCCCTGGCTACTAACACTTAGCCTCGGCCATCCCCTTTTACATAACCTTTTGGTGCGGCCAATTATAAGGCTTAGCCCGGGTATCGATCTACATGACCTCAAGTGCAGCCAATCACAGACCTTAGCTGTGAGACCCATTCTTTAACGGATCGCTACCGGTAATATAATAAAATTTAATCCATGAATTTTGGATATTTTTATGAGACTTATGGACTTTTTCTACCATTTAGTCTAATTAGATTAAAGCATTTAGGCAAATTAAGGGGCATAATGACAATTTCACTTCTTTGGGGGTTTAGAATGCAAAATAGGGAAAAAAATCATAAAAAATAATATATTAAGCCTTTTTTAACCCACGATCGACCCCCCTCTTTCTCACTTTACTAATTCTCCCCCCCCCCTTCTTTCACCCGTGACGCAGGGGCATCCGCAGGCAAACCCGCGACACCGCAGGCGGCCGCGCGAAGCCGGCGACTCCGCCTCCCCTTCTTCATCTTCTCGACGGTGACACCATCATCCACGGCGGCCGGCGAGCTTGCAAGGCGGGCCACTGCGGCGGCGCCCTCGACGGAGCCGCAGAACCCCCGCACGGTCGCGAACGTGAAACCCCTCACTCTCCATCTTTCTCTCTTCTCGGTGCACCAACGACCCGAAGACCACAGTGGAGGTGCCGGAGCCTCCCCGGCGAGCCTGCAGGAGTGGAGAATGAGGCCGCACCCTCGTCGGCTACGACCCCGGAGCGGTGGTGCGAACCCTACGGTGACATCGGCAGCTCTTTCCCTTCCTTCTCGCGGCAAAATCGACTTCCTCGCCTTAGATCCGGTGGAGGGACGGCCTTCTAGCCTCATTCGGAGCGAACAGGAATGCCGTGGCATCACCCCAGGACGAGCCATGGAGTGGAGAGACGGCCGAGAACGAGCGAACCGCGACGACCCTCGGCTTGCTCGCGGCCGAATCAGGCGTTTTTCATCACGTTTGAGGTAGGGTGATCAATGCCCTAGCCCGTTAAATTGTTCCTAAAGCATGCCCATCGTCGCTGAGTTCATAGATTAACAAAAGCATGCCCATCGTCGGTGAGTTCATAGATTAACAAAAGCATGCCCATCGTCGCTGAGTTCATAGATTAATAAAAGCATGTCCATCGTCGCTGAGTTCATAGATTAGCTGGCATGCCCATCGTTGCTGAGTTCATAGGCGATAAATTGTTATATTATGATGGTGGAATGGCAGGGAGCAAGTTAAAAATAATAACTCCCGTCGATTTGAGTCGACCGGGAGGGGATCCGGTTATGATTCCGGTGGATCCGGTTCTGCAGCAAGGACCATGTTTAATTTATTTTAGATTTTATAACGGTCTGCCATAACCTGTTTGTTGACCCGAGCGGCTGACATCTCGACCGCGTAAATAAATTAAATTTGAATGGCGGTAGAAATTTCACGATTAGTCTGTTTAGCAACACGTAGCGGTTCGTCGTTCGACCGGCTAAGGCTATAACAACTCTAATTTAACTGCTTGTTCTGCGAATTGTGCGTGTTTGTTTAATTGTGCATTTAATATCGCATCCTCGCCATGTGTAGGTTATTTTATAAATTGGGACGGTTTTCATTCATTTGCCATTTCTTGCAACATTTTAATTCAATCATGTTCAATTAATTATGCGTTCAGCACTGCATAATTGCCATGTTAGCATAGTCAATCATTTATGCATTTAGTTATGAAATAATTGTTTTAGCATATCCAATTATTTATGCATTGAATTATTGAATAATGGCCATCTTATCATATTCAACCAACTATGCATTTAATAGTTGCATACTTGCCATTTTAGCATAATCAATTATTTATGCATGTAATTAATGAATAATTGCCATTTTAACATGATTCGATAAGTTATGCATTTAATCTTGCATATTTGCCTTGTTTAATCGTTATCATAGATTATGGCATGTTTTTTTTAGATCCCAATAGAATTTCTTTCTCTCTCCTTGTGATGGAATCACTAGTCGTAGCCCAGCGACCTGTAGTGTCGTCCCACCTAGGAGAGGTGGAGGGGTAGTCCCGTGATACGGTTTTTAAGCTACTTCGGTGGGCCCCAATCCAACCGTAGCATCCTACGGAGGGGAATACTAGCTAGAGGCCTGGCTCTAGGCACGAGCAAGTGTGTCCACATGTGGTCAGAGACTTGGACTGACATTAACGAGTGTTGCTCTGACTAGTTACTTGTTCTGGTACTATTACACGTCTCATTTGCTATGATCAGGCTTGCGTAGATACTTGAGACGCAGTGTAAGCCGTCAGTGGATACATCTGGTCTCTACTTTCTGGTGGTTTTCTCTTTCTCCTGTCACTTGGTTAGTCGTGGTTATTCTATTGGTAGATTTTGAGTACTCGCATTTGAATTAAATTGGCATATCAGTTAGTTGTTTATACACTGTTTAGTTAGTTTTACAGCTTTATTAAATTGTCATTTATTTATGTCAATGCATGTTTTACTACTTTCCTTTAGTTAGTTGCGAGTTAGGGATCTCTGTGAACCCTACTGAGTCTCTGTTGTGAGACTCACCCCTTCCTTTTACAGGTAAGGTGGAGCAACCGGCTGCAGGATTCTCTCGTGCTTTTGGCGAAAAGTCTTAGAGCCAGCAGTGGTCTGTTAGTGGTCGGTTAGTAGTCAGTCTGTCTTGTTTTCTTCTTTTGGCCGGGGTATGTCTCGTGTAGTTATTTATTTTGACCATTGTACAGTGTGGGACTTGTGATATATGGATCTGGACTACTTGTATAAATTTTACCACTCTGATATATGTAATTACTTCCGTTTAAAGTTCAAATGAATGCTTTAATTTATATTGCGCGTGCAATTTCCATTCGTTATGCATCCCCTCGACGAACACTCACTAACCCTTATGGGGACTCATCAGCCTCTTGGGTGGCTTCCCCAAGCTCTTGGTATCGATAAATCGATGATATCAGTTTATCGTTATCTGGATCTCCTGGGTCGTCACAGTTGGTATCAGAGTGGTGTTGAGGATTTGTATAAGGAATTGAAATTACATTGGTCCAGAACAAGTCCATGTGAGTCTTCTACTGCTGGCTTAGGATGTTTTCTGTGATTACTGATGGATTTTCGGTTATTATGTGTTTCCGTTTAGATCAAAATGCTACCTAGAAGGGCACGCATCTCGAGGGAAGGAAGTGGTACTTCTCCTCCGGCTAATGTGCCAGCTCCAATTCAAGCCGATCCTGCTCCTCAAGCCGATTTGCCTCCAGGTGGTCATGGCAGGGCACTAAAAGAATTTTTGCGGTTCCACCCACCGACTTATGAAGGACAGGTAGATCCGGATGCTGCCAGAGTATGGATTGATGCAACCAAACGTGTATTCCATTCCATGGAGTGCACGGAGGATGAAAATGTCATGCTGGCTATATTCCAACTTCAGGGAGCAGCACTCACATGGTGGACCACTGAGTGGGAGGTTGCTTTCAGATCCCGTCCGCTTCGTCAGATCACATGGCGGGAGTTTGTTACGACCTTTAAGCGCACTTACAGCCCAGCTTACCTCAGAATGGATAAGATGCATCAATTTATGGAACTAGCTCAAGGCAATATGACTGTGCTGGAATATCAGAACAAGTTCATGGAATTGGGTCGGTATGCGCCCCATATTCTTGCTGATGAAAGTATAAAGACTGAGCAATTTCTGCATGGGTTGAAAGCGGAATCAAGGCAGCCTCTGATTGCAACCCGAGTAGCAGAGATGGACGTAGCTTATCAGGCAACTGCGGCTCTAGAATTGGATATGGCAAGATCCCGAGGGCGTACCCAAGTTGACCCCGTTCAGCCGAGTATGCAGTTTCAGCAAGTCAGTCACCCGTCTGTGGCAGGAGTTCCATCTGCTGTACCTACTGCCAGTGGCATTTCTTCTTCCGAACCCAAGTTCAAGAAGTCTAAGAAGCGGTATGACCAGTAAGCATCTTCTGATCCCAAGCAGCAGCAATCAACACCTTCTTTCTAGCGCCAAGGATCAATGGCTAGTCAGCCGAGACCGTGTCCGAGGTGTGGTGGTTATCATCCGGGCAAGCCGTGTTCGATGCTAATGATTTGTTTCCGTTGTGATCAACCGGGTCATGTGGTTTGAGATTGTCCTCTGAGGTCGCAACCGATGCAGTTTTCTCAGTTTTCTCAACCACAGCCGTTTCGATTCAGACCTCCTCCACTACCTCAACCTCAACAGTGTTATCATGAAGCTTCAGTGTCTTCTTCCCAGCAATCTACCGCAGCAGCCACGAAGCAAAAAGGGAATGTCTCTTATATTACTCGTACTGAAGCTGTGGCATCTCATCTCATGGAAGGTATGATTATGATTTATGGCCATACAGCTCGTGTTTTGTTTGATTCAGGTGTTTCTAATTCATTTCTCTCTGAAGACTATGATTTCTTTCAGTTCTCTCCTTGTTCTTCCTTTTAAATTTTGAGGATGAAATTTCTATTAGGAGGGAGGAACTGTGAGACCCGTTCTTTAACGGATCTCTACCGGTAATATAATAAAATGTAATCCATGAATTTCGGCTATTTTTATGAGACTTATGGACTTTTTCTAACATTTAGTCTAATTAGATTAAAGCCTTTAAGCAAATTAAGGGGCATAATGACAATCTCGCTTCTTTGGGGGTTTAGAATGCAAAATAGGGAAAAAATAAAAAAAACAATATCTTAAGCCTTTTTTTAACCCACGATCGACCCCCCTCTTTCTCACTTCACTAATTCTTTCCCCCCCCCCCTTCTTTCACCCGTGACGCAGGGGCATCCGCGGGAGAACCCGCGACACCACAGGCGGCCGCGCGAAGCTGGCGACTCCGCCTCCCCTTCTTCATCTTCTTGGCGGCGACGCCGTCGTCCACGGCGGCCAATGAGCTTGCAAGGCGGGCACCGCTGTGGCGCCCTCGACGGAGCCGCGAAACCCCCGGATGGCCGCAAACGCGAAACCCCTCCCTCTCCCTCTTTCTCTCTTCTCGGTGCACCGACGACCCGAAGGCCACGGTGGAGGCGCCGGAGCCTGCCCGGCAAGCCTACAGGAGTGGAGAACGCGGCCGCACCCTCGTCGGCTCCGACACCGGCGCGGTGGTACGAACCCTATGGCGACATCGGCGGCTCTTTCCCTTCCTTCTCACGGCAAAATCGGCTTTCTCGGCTTAGATCCGGTGGGGGGATGGCCTTCTAGCCTCGTTCGGAGTGAAGAGGAACGTTGTGGCATCACCCCGGGACAATCTGTGGAGTGGAGAGACGGCCGGGAACGAGCGAACCGCGACGACTCTCGGCTTGCTCACAGCCGAATCGGGCATTTTTCATCGCATTTGAGGTAGGGGGATCAATGCCCTAGCCCGTTAAATTGTTCCTAAAGTATGCCCATCGTCGCTGAGTTCATAGATTAACAAAAGCATGCCCATCGTCGCTGAGTTCATATATTAACAAAAGCATGCCCATCGTCGCTGAGTTCATAGATTAACTGGCATGCCCATCGTTGCTGAGTTCATAGGCGATAAATTATTATATTATGATGGTGGAATGGTAGGGAATAGGTTAAAAATAATAACTCCCGTCGATTTGAGTCGATCGGGAGGGGATCCGGTTATGATTCCGGTGGATCCGGTTCTCCGGTAAGGACCATGTTTAATTTATTTTAGATTTTATAACGGTCTGCCGTAACTTGTTTGTTGACCCGAGCGGCTGACATCTCGACCGCGTAAATAAATTAAATTTGAATGGCGGTAGAGATTTCACGGTTAGTCCGTTTAGCAACACGTAGCGATTTGTCGTTCGACCGACTAAGGCTATAACGGCTCCAATTTAACCGCTTGTTCTGCGAATTATGCGTGTTTGTTTAATTGTGCATTTAATATCGCATCCTCGCCATGTGTAGGTTATTTTATAAATTGGGGCGATTTTCATGCATCCGCCATTTCTTGCAACATTTTAATTCAATCATGTTCAATTAATTATGCGTTCTGCATTGCATAATTGCCATGTTAGCATAGTCAATCATTTATGCATTTAGTTATGGAATAATTGTTTTAGCATATCCAATTATTTATGCATTGAATTATTGAATAATGGTCATCTTAGCATATTCAACCAACTATGCATTTAATAGTTGCATACTTGCCATTTTAGCATAATCAGTTATTTATGCATGTAATTAATGAATAATTGCCATTTTAACATGATTCGATCAGTTATGCATTAAATCTTGCATATTTGCCTTGTTTAATCGTTATCATAGATTATGTCATGTTTTTTTAGATCCCAATAGAATTTCTTTCTCTCTCCTTGTGATGGAACCACTAGTCGTAGCCCAGCGACCTGTAGTGTCGGCCCACCTAGGAGAGGTGGAGGGGTAGTCCCTTGATACAGTTTTTAAGCTAGTTCTGTGGGCCCCAGTCCAACCGTAGCATCCTACGGAGGGGAATACTAGCTAGAGGCCTTGCTCTAGGCACGAGCCAGTGTATGCACATGTGGTCAGAGACTTGGACTGACACTGACGAGTGTTGCTCTGACTAGTTACTTGTTCTGGTACTGTTATGCGTCTCATTTGCTATGATCAGGCTTACATAGATGCTTGAGACACAGTGTAAGCCGTCGGTGGACGCATCTGGTCTCTACTTTCTGGTGGTTTTCTCTTTCTCCTGTCACTTGGTTAGCTGCGGTTATTCTATTGGTAGATTTTGAGTACTCGTATTTGAATTAAATTGGTATATTAGTTAGCTGTTTATACACTATTTAGTTAGTTTTACAGCTTTATTAAATTGTCATTTATTTATGTCAATGCATGCTTTACTGCTTTCCTTTAGTTAGTTGCGAGTTAGGGATCTCTGTGAACCCTACTGAGTCTCTGTTGTGAGACTCACCCCTTCCTTTTACAGGTAAGGCGGAGCAATCGGCTGTAGGATTCTCTCGTGCTTTTGGCGAAAAGTCTTAGAGCCAGCAGTGGTCTGTCAGTGGTCGGTTAGTAGTCAGTCTGTCTTCTTTTCTTCTTTTGGCCGGGGTATGTCCCGTGTAGTTATTTATTTTGACCATTGTACAGTGTGGGACTTGTGATATATGGATCTGAACTACTTGTATAAATGTTACCACTCTGATATATGTAATTGCTTCCGTTTAAAGTTCAAATGAATGCTTTATTTTATATTGCGCGTGTAATTTCCATTCGCTATGCATGCCCTCGACAAACACTCACTAACCCTTACGGGGCCTCATCTGCCTCTTGGGTGGCTTCCCCGAGCTCTTGGTATCGATAAATCGATGATATATGTTTATCGGTATCTGGATCTCCTGGGTCATCACATTAGCTTTGGTCATCTCTTTCTACGTAACCTATGCTTACCCCACCAAATAAGCTTAACATGGCCTCAGGTGAGACCTCTTATCGGCCTTGGCCTTCGCTGTAACACAACTTTAACTCTTGGCTTCGTCGAATGATGGCCCTAGCCATGTATATCTCTCTGCATCCTCACTCTCGTCCAAACGATGACCACAGCTTTGAGAACCTTTTAGTGTATAACCTTAGGCTCAGCCTACTAATGGCCTTAGCCCCAGTTATTCCTTAACACTGAGACCCCGAACACAACTTGCGACACACAGCAAACCCACGTCCTTGGAAGACACGGCAATCACAGCCCACAAACTAACCTCGCGCCCCAGCTACACGCTAGCTGGCGCACCTTGCACCAAGGGCCTAGGGAGAAAGTGACTTGGGCACTTCCCACCACCTTCCCAATTTAAGTCCAAACCCAACTTGGTAATGTGCACAAGATCCACACAAGGCCAAATCCAGGGAAACTTTCCTTCTGTTGTCACCCCAGATCCCACTTTGAATTTCGCTCTCCTCCGTAAGTGTCACGCCCCGAAATTATGCAGCGGAAACAATCGGGAACGTGAACAGTCAGCTAGTACGTCTCAAGCGAGCAATATAATCAGAGCGCAAATCATTCACACATAAGATGAATGGACATAATGATTGATAAAAAAATCTCACTTTTATTGATGATAATAATCAAACTTACAATGATATTTAACTCAATTCACTAGACTAAAATAAAATGGAAAATTACATAGACTCGACTTGACTTAAGACTCTACTAGGTCTTCTCTCAATCTTTAATCACTCTCGGATCCACCACTTGAATAGCTTGAATCCGACCTGCTAGAATTTCCTAAAAAAGATTGAAAAAATAGGGAATGAGCACACATGCCCAGTAGGTATCTTCGTATCAACATGGAGGCAATGTTTAAGTAATTAACAATTTTGCTCTAGAGTATAAACTAAAAAGAATGCGGCAAAACACGCGGATAAAACCAAAGTAACACAATAGCACGATAAGATAACAAGAGATGATGTGCGATGATATATGAGCCGGATCAAGTAAGAGTATAACAAGAAAGTAACTTGACCTTTCACGAACAAGAATATGCTTGCATGTAACGAGAACCCACTTTCACTTTTCACTTTTCATAACCATAAAGGCTATGCACTAGAATGTCATGTAATCAAGCATGTAATAATTCAATCATGAGATAGCCTCGTGAATTTCACTTATTTATAAAGAAAGTACTCCCAGCGCAATGCGACGCCAGTAGCATCATACCTGATGGTTTATAGTATGTTCTCAACAATCAGCCGAGGGGACTAGCATAGAGCCCTTGGACACAATCAGTGTCCAAACTACATCTTCACGTATAAATCAAGCTAGTTCCACGAGTATAACAATAATGTAACAAGTTCAAACTATAGTTTCATGATAGCAAATATCAAGGTAGGAATGTACCAAATATGAATATGAGAGTTCAAGATTGATTTAGAACAAGGTTATGCTATGAAGAAAATGTTGAGTTATAGTTTTGATGATTATTGTGATTGTTAAGTTATGGTTTTGATGATAACTAAATTTAATGTGTGATTAAGTGATGATAACTAAACTTGTGGTTGATTGCTCATGCTCTTGTTATCTATGTATGGTTGAGATGGCAAATGGCAACGGTTACATGGTCTTGATCCTTGGTTTGCATATGTTGGTTTACAAGAGGCAAGAGGTTTCATAATCTCTTTAATGTGAACAAGCATGGTATTAACCTTAACTATCTTACTTGTAGGATCAACCTTATAATCCCATGGCAGTCGCCTGGTAAACCAAACATGTGGACAAGTACCTTGCTCCTCTACAATTCAAAACAGGTGGTATATGTCATGTACTGTCAAGAACCATTGGTAAGGCTCTTACCCTGTTATATACTCCGTGTTTTTGAGTGTTCCATGAGGTTATTTCATGAATAATTTACTTGGGATGATTGAGTTTATCTCTTGATTCTTAGCCCAGAACTTGATCCTTACCTCAGAACATGTGTGTTTCAAAGTGTTCATATGCACCTAGTTTATGAGGTTTCAAGCCCTTGCAAAACTCGCCATCGTGCGCCCTCGCACGCGGATCGACCTGCGCGGTCAGGTCGCGGAGATTTTTGGGGGCGGAGCCCCCGGAACAAAATTTTGATTATAGGGAAGAGTGAGCATTGAACTTGTTTAAGACAATCTCATGTAATGACAAGTGCTCATTTGCTTTGAACCTTTCAAATGCATAAGCTAAGTTAAACCAAACTCAAAATGCATGAAATTGATATGGACATGAAGCTCTTGACTTATAGATGTGTTTCCTTGGGCTAACAACTTGTTTTTGCAGGATCTTCACTATTCGGTCGACCTGAGGACAAGATCCGGTCGACCTAAATTTCCAGGGATGAAAAAGCTACAAAAATCTCAGTAGCGGTCGACCGCCCCTAGGCGTCCGATCGACTGATTTTGCCAGAACCAAAAGGTTCTGTCTGCAGACTGTTCCGGTCAACCGCCCAGTGCCGCCGGTCGACCGCCAGCCCCGAGGCCCCCTTTGTTGACTTCGTGTTTCAAGCTCGTGGAGAGATTCCCTTCCCCATTTGTTTAATCCCAATGTCACCCAATCTCCCATGGATTGTGGATCTGGTTTGGGAGATGTCTATGGACCATTCAAAGTCTATAAAATACACACAAGAGGGTTAGAAACCCTAAGGATCCAAGAGGGCTTCAAAGGGAGATCAAGAGGAGACTGTCCAAGGAGGAAGAAGAGGGTACTGTAGCTCCATGAACAGTACCTCATGCAGCAAGTTCTTCATCTATCTTCAAGCCATTCAAGGTACTTCTCAAGCAAACAAGCATCTATGAAGTGAAGAATCAAACAACCAACAAAGAGAGATCAAGGGTGAGGCTATCAAGAAGCATGTAAGGGTTTCAAGAAGAGATCAAAGGAAGGTTATCCAAGTGAAGAAGGAAGAGTACTGTAGCCGTGAACAGTACTCCGTGCAGCAACTCTACATCCACTCCAAGGCCATTCAAGCTTAATCTGAAGCCATTCAAGTGAAACAGGAAGCATCGTTCTAAGCTCTACATCATACACTAACTGGAAGCCAAATCAGGAGTCTTCTAAAGTATGTTTCATTGTCCTTATTCTTTGGGCTTTATGTTTATGTTCTTTATAATCTGCAAACATTCGTGTGTGTGTGTAGATCGCTTTGGATCCGTGGTCGTGTGTTCCATTCGTGTGTGTGTAGATCTTCTTAGATCTGCGTGTGTGTGTGGTTTTATCCAGGTCTTAGTGTTTGTGTGTGGAGAGTGTTGCATCTGTCACAGCAAGTGTGTGTGTTGTTGATCCGGTTGTTGGATCGTGTTGGAGACCGCATCCCCGTGTGTGTGTGTAGGCGTCATCCTGCGTGTGTGGTTGGAGCGTCATCTCCGTTTGGGGATTTATCCCCGAGTGCAACCTCACCGGGTTTGGTGAGGGGTGGACGTAGGATTGCCGTCGTTGCATCCGAACCACCTTAAAAACCGCTGTGCATTGTGTTTTGAATTGTGTGGTTTGGTCCATTTCCTCTACCCCCATTCTACGTGAGTGATTAGTGTAAACCGGTTGTTCGGATTTATCCTCGTGTTTATTACTACATCTATATCTCATCATATATAGTTTGATAAATCTAATTTGTGTTCAAATAGTTTTGATTCTCTTAACTAGCATTCTATCACATATTTAAAAAAGGCCTAAAGTTTTCATAAAATTTGTAAACACCCAATTCACCCCCCTCTTGGGTGTCATTGATTGCGGGACTTCAAAAAATTCAATAGCATAACGGCATATTCTTTACTTTCCATAAGTTATTAATATCTTATTTGATAAGTGTTAAGTTCCAAGCAATCATCATATCATCTAGGAACTTAGAAAACCCAACCCAAAGGTCAAATCTCGGGTTAGATAGAATCAGGGAAAAAGTGGTCGTTTACTGGACCGTTTAAAGACTCAAGCGGTCTAGATAGGACCATTTTTGGACAAAAAGTGGTCTCGGGACAACCGCTAGACATAGCTTAGCGGTCATCTGAGGACCGTTTTTAACCAAAAGTCAGAAAAATACCGATAGTGTAAGTGCTTTCTAGACAATTTGGGTTTTGATGGTACAACCAGCTCGGCATCCTAGTGGGAATCCCATGCTCGCGGAGTCTTATGGAGGCCTTGAAACAAGATCACCTAGTCCGGTGGAAAGAATATCCAACGGAGAGGATCACAAGTCCAAGACTGTGTGCTTAATGTGTAAAGTGTATCTAATGACATCGTACCAGAACACGAGCCATGTACTTAAGAAAATGACTCATAGATAAGTGTGAGATCATAATAAAACAGCGATCAAATCAAAACTAGACAAGTCATGAACAATATGAAATTTAAGATAAAGGCAAGAGTATATGATTTTTGGCATGAAATTAACATAAGTTCAAAATAAGTCCAAAGTGTACAAAGAACATGAAATCAACTAGGATGATCAATTAACATATCCAAGTATAAGAATATAGTATTTAAAATAGGTGTAAGACCTAATTAGCTAGGCTTATCATAGGATAAATAGGGCTATTCTGCATTGAGTTTTCGGTTTAACAATAACACAGAACTCAGAAAATGAAAACGGTCTTGGGAGAACCGTTTTATGGGCCTTAGCGGTCTATCGTAGGGCCGCTAGGGATCTCATGCGGTCTTAGGAAGACCGTTTCTTCCTGTCTACTGTAAACAATAATAAAAATCAAAATATGACTAATCTAGGGCAGATAAATGTATGATAAAACATGCCAACAGGTAAATATGGCCTGATAAAACCATATTAAAACACGGAGATACATGGGTTGTCATGAATTTAAACTAGAATTATCATTTTCGTTATTAAGGCAAGGTTCATGGATGCTATGTTAACCCTACATGCGTAGTGATAACAAAATATTAAATACAACATGTACAATGCATGAAAACTCATGAAACAAGAGGGCTTTTACTCCTAACTCACTATTCTAGCCATCCATGAGATAACCTACCTTTGGTAGTGCTTCTAGACTTTGGATTTCTGACTGGAAGGAAGCCCTAGTTCTACACGTTATATGCCAAACTAGCAACTTCTCGCCCCTCTAACTCCTGATTCCCTTCACCTATGACAACGAAAATTGGAGGGTAGAAAGAGGGTACTAAGGTGAACAAATAAGTATAAAGAACCAACTTCTAATTACCTCGTTTAGGACTTCTATTTTCCTGATCTTTATTGGATCGTCCTCCTAGTTCTTATGCAGTCTATTGCGAACCAGCAACTTGCAGAGGCTCTAACTCTCCAATGGCTGGGACTTCTAACATGAAAATTTGAGGGAAGTTAGACAAAACTAAGATGATCATAAAGTTCTAAATAACCAACCTGAGATAGAGTTTCCTTACCTTTGAAATACGCGAGCCAACATTAGGGTTCGCCTGAGTCGAAGTTAAGGTCTATTTATATAATTCACCTAGGGTTCAAGGGATTAGATCGAACCTAGAGTCCTAAATTAGACTAGAGTTAATCCCTAGAGAGTTCTAGAGAGCCTTCTATGCCAGGTAACTTCGATCCAAGGTGATTAGGTCGTCAAAGATCTAAACTTTTCACGTTTTCTTCCATTCGCAGAACTGGGGTTGCTTAGCGGTCATGGGAGGACCGCTAGGGTGGGTCTGGCGGTCGCGCGATAGACCGCCAGGCTTCACTAAATTCAAAATTTTTGGATTTTCATATTATCCCCCATTTATCCCCTAATTAATGTACATATCTCATTTTAATTCTGTAAATTACCTAAATTACATTTCTATTAATGGGCTTGGGTCTAAAAGTCTTGGAATTGGGTCTTTGGGCCTATTTGAGTTGGGCTTAATCCTTTAGTTAATATAGGGCCTTTACAGAATTATTAAACAGACCTATTTCCTTAAATAGCTCATTAGGTCCATTTAAATGCTTAATAATTAATTTTAATTTGAGAAAAATTCCTAAATAATTCCCAAAAAATTCATAGAAAATCTGGGGTGTTACACCCTCCCCCACTTAAGAAGAATTTTTCCCCTAAATTCAATGGATGAGTTTTATGGAGAGTTTGTTTTAATTAGTTGCACTAATTAATTTAGGCAATGCTAATATGTAACTATATTGAAATGATATCTTCAATCATTTTACCTTCCCCGTCCATGATGGCATTTAGTCGGCCTCGTCGCCCGCGTCCGTTGTTATCCCTCGAAGATTGTTCCTTTATGAGAGGACACATGGATAAGCGATGTTCCCGACTTCCACATTTGAGGCAAGCGCCGAGACGCTTCCAGCATTCTTCAGCCGAATACCCAAACTTTTCACAGAATGATCAAGTCGCCATGACCTGCCTTTCTTCCTCCTCCTTGGCTCTTTTACTCTTTCCATTACCATTGCTATTGCCATTTTCCTTCCTTTTTCCGTTACCATTTCGGCTTCGTTTACCATTTCCGTCCCCATTGCGGGACCTCTTATTGTGATGGGGTTTCTCATTGTCCATTTTCCTTTCCTCTCGCCTATCATGTTTCCGCCTCGACTCCTCTTTCCTACCTCTAAATTTCTCAATCTTTTCTAAGGTCCTTTCACATAAATGCGCTCATTGGACCATTTCCGTATATGTGCGTATATTTTGAGACCCAAGTTGTTGAATAAAGCCAGGCCTTAACCCGTCCATGAATCGGTTAGCCTTTAAGAGATCCGTGCCCACCAAATGGGAAGCATAAGGTGCTAGTCGAGAGAATTGTAATTCATATTCTGCTACCGACATCATGCCTTGACGTAGGGAAGTGAATTCCACCGCCTTTCTCTCCTTAACATGTTCCGAGAAGTATTTTACTTGAAAGAGTGTGAGAAATCCTTCCCAAGTGTGTGGTGCATCTTGAGGCGATGCCGGAATAGATTTCCACCAATTACATGCATCTTTGTTGAGTTGGAACGTGGCGAGATGAACTTTCTCTTGGTCGGTGCATTGCATGACATCGAATATTCTATTCATCTCATCGATCCAATTCTCCACCTCGTCGGGGTTAAAAGATCCAGAGAATCATGGAGGATTTAAACTCTGGAAATTACCGTGTAAGTCAGCTGCGCCAGCCCGTGCACCAGTTTGGGCCACGGTTTGGAGAGCTTGGGTAAGACCCGCAACAGTTTGTTGTATCTCATCACAGTTAACATGGTGAGCCATTGAGAGAATAAGGTACCTGAGAGGAAAAGGAATGATTTGTTAATTCCTACAGAATTAAAGGGAGTTAACTTAGATATTAGTTCTAAATAACTATCTCATCCCGGCTCTACCCAATTCTCACATAGGTGGGAAATTCCTTTCCTTAGTTCATAGGTGTGGGTCCTTAGCCCTTGGACTTAGCCTATGACATGACATTTTCCTAAGAATAAGTAAGTCCTTAGACCTAGGCTTTGATACCACTTTAACGGTCACGCCCCGAAATTATGCAGCGGAAACAATCAGGAACGTGAACAATCGGCTAGTACGTCTCGAGCGAGCAATATAATCAGAGCGCAAATCATTCACACATAAGATGAATGGACATAATGATTGATAAAAAAATCTCACTTTTATTGATGATAATAATCAAACTTACAATGATATTTGGCTCAATTCCCTAGACTCAAATAAAATAGATAATTACATAGACTCGACTTGACTTAAGACTCTACTAGGTCTTCTCTCAATCTTTAATCACTCTCGGATCCACCACTTGAATAGCTTGAATCTGACCTGCTAGAATTTTCTGAAAAAGATTAAAGTAGGAAATGAGCACACATGCCCAGTAGGTATCTTCGTATCAACATGGAGGTAATGTTTAAGTAATTAATATTTTTTCTCTAGAGTATAAGCCAAAAAGAATGTGGTAAAACACGTGGATAAAACCAAAGTAACACAATAGCACGATAAGATCACAAGAGATGATGTGCGATGATATATAAGTCGGATCAAGTAAGAGTATAACAAGAAAGTAACTTGGCCTTCCACGAACAAGAATATGCTTGCATGTAACGAGAACGTACTTTCACTTTTCATAACCATAAAGGCTATGCACTAGAATGTCATGTAATCAAGCATGTAATAATTCAATCATGAGATAGCCTCGTGGATTTCACTTATTTTTAAAGAAAGTACTCCCAGCGTAATGCGACGCCAGTAGCATCATACCCCATGGTTTATAGTATGTTCCCAATAATCAGCCGAGGGGACTGGCATAGAGCCCTTGGACACAATCAGTGCCCGAACTGCATCTTCACGTATAAATCAAGCTAGTTCCACGAGTATAACAATAATGTAACAAGTTCAAACTATAGTTTCATGATATCAAATATCAAGGTAGGAATGTACCAAATATGAATATGAGAGTTCAAGATTGATTTAGAACAAGGTTATGCTATAAAGAAAATTCGACAGCATAACGGCATATTCTTTACTTTCCATAAGTTATTAATATCTTATTTGACAAGTGTTAAGTTCCAAGCAATCATCAGATCATCTAGGAACTTAGAAAACCCAACCCAAAGGTCAAACCTCGGGTTAGATAGAATCAGGGAAAAAATGGTCATTCATTGGACTGTTTAAAGACTCAAGCGGTCTAGACAGGACCGTTTTTGGACAAAGTGGTCTCAGGACAACCGCTAGACAGAGCTTAGCGATTTTCTGAGGACCGTTTTTAACCAGAACTCAGAAAAACACCAGTAGTGTAAGTGCTTTCAAGATAATTTGGGTTTTGATGGTACAACCAGCTCGACGTCCTAGTGGGAATCCCAAGCTCGCGGAGTCTTGTGGAGGCCTTGAAACAAGATCACCTAGTCCGGTGGAAGGAATATCCAACGGAGAGGATCACAAGTCCAAGATTATGTGCTTAATGTGCAAAGTGTATCTAATGACATCGTACCGAAATATGAGCCATGTACTTAAGAAAATGACTCATAGATAAGAGTGAGATCATGATGAAATAGCGATCAAATCAAAACTAGACAAGTCATGAACCATATGAAATTTAATATAAACACAAGGGTATATGGTTTTTGGCATGAAATTAACATAAGTTTAAAATAAGTCCAAAGTGTACAAAGAACATGAAATCAACTAGGAGAATTAATTAACATATCCAAGTAGTATTTAAAACCGGTGTAATACCTAATTAGCTAGGATTATCATAAGATAAATAGGGCGGTTCTGCATTAAGTTTTCGGTTTAACAATAACACAGAACTCAGAAAATGAAAACGGTCTTGGGAGAACCGTTTTATGGGCCTTAGCGGTCTATCGTAGGGCCGCTAGGGATCTCATGCGGTCTTAGGAAGACCGTTTCTTCCTGTCTACTGTAAACAATAATAAAAATCAAAATATGACTAATCTAGGGCAGATAAATGTATGATAAAACATGCCAACATGTAAATATGGCCTGATAAAACCATATTAAAACACGGAGATACATGGGTTGTCATGAATTTAAACTAGAATTATCATTTTCGTTATTAAGGCAAGGTTCATGGATGCTATGTTAACCCTACATGCGTAGTGATAACAAAATATTAAATACAACGTGTACAATGCATGAAAACTCGTGAAACAAGAGGGCTTTTACTCCTAACTCACTATTCTAGCCATCCATGAGATAACCTACCTTTGGTAGTGCTTCTAGACTTTGAATTTTTGACTGGAAGGAAGCCCTAGTTCTACACGTTATATGCCAAACTAGCAACTTCTCGCCCCTCTAACTCTTGATTCCCTTCACCTATGACAACGAAAGTTGGAGGGTAGAAAGAGGGTACTAAGGTGAACAAATAAGTATAAAGAACCAACTTCTAATTACCTCGTTTAGGACTTCTATTTTTCTGATCTTTATTGGATCGTCCTCCTAGTTCTTATGCAGTCTATTGCGAACCAGCAACTTGCAGAGGCTCTAACTCTCCAATGGCTGGGACTTCTAACATGAAAATTTGAGGAAAGTTAGACAAAACTAAGACGATCGTAAAGTTCTAAATAACCAACCTGAGATAGAGTTTCCTTACCTTCGAAATATTCGAGCCAACATTAGGTTTGCCTGAGTCGAAGTTAAGGTCTATTTATAGGATTCACCTAGGGTTCAAGGGATTAGATCGAACCTAGAGTCCTAAATTAGAGTAGAGTTAATCCCTAGATAGGTCTAGAGAGTCTTTTATGCCAGGTAGCTTCGATCCAAGGTGATTAGGCCGTCAAAGATCCAAACTTTTCACGTTTTCTTCCATTCACGGAACTGGGGTTGCTTAGCGGTCATGGGAGGACCGCTAGGGTGGGTCTGGCGGTCGTGCGATAGACCGCCAGGCTTCACTAAATCCAAAATTTTCAGATTTTCATATTATCCCCCATTTATCCCCTAATTAATGTACATATCTCATTTTAATTCTATAAATTACCTAAATTACGTTTCTATTAATGGGCTTGGGTCTAAAAGTATTAGAATTGGGTCTTTAGGCCTATTTGAGTTGGGCTTAATCCTTTAGTTAATAAAGGGCCTTTACATAATTATTAAATAGACCTATTTCCTTAAATAGCTCATTAGGTCTATTTAAATGCTTAATAATTCATTTTAATTTGAGAAAAAATCCTAAATAATTCTCAAAAAATTCATAGAAAATATGGGGTGTTACAGTAAGGACTTTGGACTCTTTACGTTTCCATAACTACAGCCGAATCCAGCCAAGATCTGCCTCCTATTCCACTCACAATCATGACGAGGGTGAAACACTCGGAGGCGCACATCTCTAGACCTCGGGGCCTATAAAAGGTACAATACATCAACATCATAAGGCACCCAAGATTTACTCCTTTTACTTAATTAATTCCTTTTCTCCTTCACATATCGTTAACTTTAACATCCAAGGGTTCTCCTAGGACACCCCACCCTTGGTTGAGAACTTTTTCTTCTCAAGAAAATAATCGGCTTCAACATTCGGAGCCTTTCTCCTTCTCCAAGGTCACTTCCTTCATGCACTAGAAGAAGAACCGGCACCTGACACTCCATTCAACGCTTGGCATGTCTCTTGGGAGCGCTACTCGTCACCGTTCCCTTGCTCAGTCCCCCTACAAATTCTAAGTGTTACATAATAGGGAGGTATTTAAATTATCTATAGGTTTTATGTTTGGCACTTTTTCAAATTATATCATATATTATGTCAAAAGTATCCAATAATAAAATTAAATTAAATTAAAGAAGTTTGTAAAAATTACAAAAAATACCCGTAACCATCTCTCGGCAGGTGGCTACTGAGGAGGATTAGGTTGGCAGTTTGCTTTAAGCCCTGGGTGGATTGGCTTATATAAATGAGCAATTTGTTCATTTCAAGCATTCTTCGTGAACCAGAGAGTGAGGAAGAGGGAGAACGAGAAGGAGAAGCGAGAGACGAAGAGAAGAAGAAGAATGGTTCTACTATTTATTCTTTTATTTAATTCATAAAAACTATGTAATCAAATAAGTATTAAATTAGAGCAACCATTTTTATTGTGTTTAGGAGTAGGGAAGACATCCCCAACACTTGGGAGTGGCGAGCAAAAATCATTATCGAGACTTAGAAGAATTTATAGAGTTTGTTTGGAGACCTCACTATAAAGATAGATATGTGATAAACTGATGTCATGTTAATTATCATTTGTGTTGTTTTGATTTTATTTTGACAATTAGAAACTTAATTTCAACATTTAAAAAATATGTAATTCATTTGAAGATATTTTAAGTAGATTTAAACTAAAACGACATTATTGATAGGCTTAGTCTAGATAGTTGATAAGTGTCACATTTCATATCATAATTTGCATCATATTCATCATCTTTGAGCATTTAATGAGTCTAGTTGTGCATTAATTTAACCAAATATCATTCTCACATTTAATTTGAGTGTGCATGAATTTATCATCATTTTGAGCCATAATAACTATGTGAGACATGAACTTGCATAAGAGACATATTGCACAACTTATTTATGAAATTTATAAATGATTTTTACTATTTCAAGAATGGACGACTGATGTATAAGGCACCAATTCTTGATACAAAAATAAAGAAAATATCAAATTGAGGAAATAAAGAATGGGCGACCGTTCTGTCAGACGCAGAAAAGAATGTGCGCTCAATCCTCCAGTCGTCGATTCAGTTCGAACCAGAAGCGGATAGAATCAAACGAAGTTATCTTGCTATGTTTGGAGTTATCTCCCCTTATTTGATGGAAGGAGAACTCTATCTATGGCAAGAGACCTACTTTGAGCAAGATTTTGATGGTGCAAACTCGGATTTGAGCTTTATCTCCAATGATTTGTAGGATTGAAGTCCCCTGAGCACTATAAAACCTGCCCTAGAGCAACCGTGGCAGAGATCTCGGCTTTTTTATATACTTTATGTTCTTCCTTTCAATTTACTATCTTTAGTAAACTTCTTCATTTTTAAGAGTTCTTCAACTTCTTCTTCTTCACCTTTAGCTAGTTCTCTCTAGTTTTTAAGATATTTCTAATTTTTCAAAGTTCTGCCTTTTGCGTTTTTTGGTGCTCTGCGCATCTCTCTATTCTCTCCCTATTTTATCCCCCTTCTACTTCTCTTTTCATCTTAGTTTCTTCAGAAAAGTTCTCCATTTTTAAGTGTTCTTTAATTTCTTATTCTTCCTCTTCCTCTAATTCTCTCTAGTTTTAAAGTTATTTCAAGTGTTTCAAGCTTCTATCTTTTACATTTGTTATTGTCTATATCTCTGTTCTTCTCCTGATTTCACCCTCTTTTACACGTTTTCTCCCTCTACTCTCTTCACCAAACTTCTTTCTCTCTTCTTGATCTTCAACTTTCTCCTCTTCCTCATCTTCTAATTCTTCTCCGTTTTCAAGCTATTTCAATTCTCTTCTTGCTCTATTTTTATTTTCATTTTATTAATTTCCATATTTCAATCTTCTTCTTCTATCTATCTCTTCCTCCTCCATATTCTTCTCACATTCCCAAGGCGGATCTTCTACTTCGGTCTTCTCAAGATGGTGTTCCTCTCCAAGGCGGAGCGATCTTCCTCAAAGGTTCAGCACGGTGTAGGCGGCGCTATTCTTCACTATCTTGGCTCTATCTATTCCCTTGTTCTTTTATTTACATTAAAAATTGTAATTTTTATTTTTCATAGATTTGTAATCTTTCTTCTTAGCAATAAAAATCAAATCTTTGCAATTGAGTTCTTCTATTCCTCTCTCTCTCCTTCCAAATTTCTATTTTTAATCCTCTCATATTCTTTAAATAGTTTATTTTCATGCAATTTTATTTTCCTTTAGTATAAACTCACTCAAATTCGATTTTTAAAACATAAGGATTTTCTAACTTGCTTAAAAGAAAAACTTTTCTTCTCCGTGGGATCGACCCTTTCTTATCACTCTACTTATATTTAATATCTTTTTAGTGAGTGAGTGTGATTATTTTTGAAATTGTGGCACAGCTTTTGACGACGAGTGCGTGTGAACATCAATTTTTGGCGTCGTTACTGGGGAGAAAATAATTTTTTATAGTTGGAAATTCTTGTGTTTGATTTGTATATTTGTATATTAATTTTTTCATTTTTATTTTATAAAATTAAAAAATTAAAAAAAATCAAAAAATCAAAGAAAAAGGGAAATTCAGATCTAAAATTCACAGAAAATCAACTATTGCAGAAAGTCAGAAAGCGACGCTGAAAGTCTGTATCTGTCACTGTAGGGTGCAGAAAATCAGGAATTCTTCAAATTCTGATAATTAAGCGTTGTCAGAGGTCAGTAAGCGTAGGTGTAGGTCCTATTTTGAAAATTTCTGAAAAATCTTAAAAAATCTAAAAAATTCTTGAAAAATTTAAAAAATTCCTGAAACATTTTTAAAAATCTAAAAAATTCCTGAAAAATATAAAAAAATCAGAAAACCAAAAAACAAAGAAAGCATTAGTTTACGCCTTATTCTTCATTAGGATGCATGTTGTTGAGTGTTTTTAGTTGCTATTTGTCTTTTATCCGTCTCTCTTTTTGAAAAAGAAAAAAAATCAAAAAAAATTCTCTGAAAAAAAAATCAGAAAACATAAAACATAAAAAAGCTCATCATGTTATCATGCTCTCATATTAGTTGCATCTCTTGCATGCATTTGTGCATCTAGTTGATTATTTCCTCATTCACGTACATCATTTGAAAAAAAAACATCATTCTCTTCTCCTCTTTCTTCCTTCTTAAGGGCAATTTAGGTACACCCCTCTTGGAGGTGGAAGGACCGTCCATTGAGCATTCCGTCTCTTTGAATTGAAATCTCATTTTTCAAGACCTCCATAAGTCCCCGCACCCATGGATTTCCTCATGGACGTCGGGCCGATTGTACCAAGAAGCACCTTGAAGTTAGCTTGCCCTTAGAAGTTTCAAAAAAAAAAAGAGTTATGAGATTTACTACTACTTTGGACAAGTCGGTGTCTAGGCTAGAGGTTGAGTGACAAACGCCTATGCGAGCTTGTGGTTAATTAATTTGGACCTTACGAAAGTAGGGGGAGCCTCCCACAACCCCACCTCTTACCTGACCGGTGGACGAATTTGGTAGTGAGTACCAATTCCTCTTTTGTAAAAAAAAACTATCATGTTGCATGCATCATTTATATAGTTGTTGATTCATTGATTGCATTGATTTGAAAAAAAACTCAAAAAAATTAAAAGAAAAAATATATATACAACACAAAGAAAAAAATTTTTAAAGAGAAGCTTGAAAAAAAATTCTTTGGGTCTTATTTATTTCGATCAGCATCAATGGCCATCCATCAAGGTGGGAAACACATTCCTATGAAGGAACACTTTATTCCTTCTACTTATAAACCCTCAACTTGCATTGAACTACCTGATATTCATGTGGATCATTATGAGATTGATCCTAGTATCATCTAGATGCTCCCATCTTTTTATGAGAATCCTTATAGGCATCTAAATGACTTTTTAGAAATTTGCTCCCTAATCAGAATCCAAAACTTTAGTGATGATGTCCTTCGGTTGATCTTATTTCCGTTCTCATTGAAAGCTAAAGCAAAATGTTGGTTAAGGAGTTTTGGAAAGATCATTAGGACTTGAGAAGTTATGCAATTATAATTTTTGAAAAAAAAATTTATCCCATAGTCCGGACCAACAGCATGAGAAGGGTGATTGTAGGCTTTACTCAACTTCCGGGAGAACAGATTCATGAATCTTGAGAAAGGCTGAAGGATTTGTTACGTCAATGTCCACATCATGGGTTGCCCAAATGACAAGTTATGTATGCATTTTATGAGGGGTTATTTGATTATGATAGACAAATGGTAGACATATAATGTGGAGGGGCCTTTATGAACAAAAGTGAAGATGAGGCTTATGATCTGTTTAAAACTTTGAGTGAAAATTCGATGAATCTTGCCTCTATCTCATCTCATAAATAATACGTAGGAAATTTCATGCAGGCTAGACATCGTGAAATATAAAAATGGGTAGGTCTTGACTCTAAGATAGGCGGTAATGCCATTGTCCAACCCTCATCGCGACTATATGAAAGTCTATAATGCCCTGGGTTTTTCAGATATTTTTCGGATCATTTTCGTGGGTCTCGGAGTGTATTTTATGTCTTACATGTGTTTTTCCCTGATGTGCCTTCAGAACTCTGTGCAGGACGAACCATGGCGTTCTCTGACTCCGGGACATTACGGGCGCATTGTGCTCCTCCCGAGGATCGTGGAGGTAATTTTTAGTATTTTTCTGAATTTCTGTAATTTTTGGGTTTTTCTATATATATATTAACCCATTTTTCTCTCTCTCTCCATCTGTCATTCACTCACCTCTCTCATGCTCTCTCCTCTCCCCCTCTCTTCTCCGGCGGTCGACGGAGCAGGGCGAGGATTGAGGCATGGTGGCGAGGTGAAGTAGGTTCGTGAGCGTTGGATACCGGTGGGGTTTCGTCACGTTTTCTTCGTGGATCGGCGTCCACGGCGCGTCAAATCTTCGGTGGAGGTAGAGAGATGAATCCCCAGCTTGTGTACTTCCTTTCCCGTGATTTTGGTAGGCCGTGATGAGCCGAGCGGGATTATTGAAGCTTTTTGGGGAAAAACCATAATTTTGGGGAGTGAGCCGGATCTAGCGTTTTAACACGTTATTCCGTGGTTTGATGGCGAATTTGGATGCCTTGGGGCTTGGGGAAGGGTTTTCCCTTTGTTTCCCCTTCACGTGGGCGTGAACGGGGCGTGGAATGGAGTTTTCCCCCAAACTCACCATTTTCGGGTTTCCGAAATAGAAACGGTCCTAACTGGAACTGCCATTAGGTGAAGCGGTCCCCAGGGAGACCGCTATTTGTCCATCTCACCGTGTTTTGGGGCAGCGATCCTGCGATAGGCCGCTACGCTTGGCTTAGCGGTCTAAGGTAGCCCGTTTCTCGTGGCTGGGCGGCCATGGGTGCGCCGCCACTTGCACCTTATGTTGGTTGGCTAAACGGTCGCACGATACATCACCTGGCGGGTTTAACGGTCTAGGTGTGGACCGCCAGGCACCTTGAAGAGGTCAGGGCATGACTGTTTTCTGCTTTGGGGTCGTTTGAGGTCAGGAGTGGTAGCGGCCATGTGACTGACCGCTAGGTGACACCCAGCGGTCAAGTAGTGGACCGCCACTCTTCTAGGCGGTCTGAGGGTGACCGCTTGGGTTCTGGTAGCGTCTGGGGCTATGCGGTCCTGGCTGGACCGCTAAGGCAGGCCATGCGGTCCCAGCCAGACCGCCTAGCTCTGTGACGGTCCAAGGAGGACCGCCACTTGGTTGCTGTGCTAGTTGTGTCCCGGTTCGCATTGTGTTGGTCTCCGGTCGACCCGGTTGTGACCCAGTGGTTGACCATCGGCCTCGTGAGTGTCCCGGACATCCCTTGAGTTCTGTGACCGTGTTTTTGGGATGTCTTGAGGTGCCGAGTTATTCTCGATTAGCATGCCCGTGGATTTTAGGGATCCGAGTGACCCCATGTGTTTCGAGCTTCCGTGTTCTCGCTAGATCAAGTCGCCGTGTATCGGCTTGAGTGCGGTGGGGGCTTCCCCGCACGTTGTGAGTTCTTCCAGAAAGTGGTTTCTGAGTGGGCGGTGTGTAAGGCCTTGGACTGCGAGTCCAATTGCCCAGCCTGGAGCTAGAGGTTTCCCGCTTTTCTTTGGGATGGGAAATCGACGTGGCAGCTTGTAAGCTACCTCGGGAGTCGTGCTTATGTGCTTTTCGCGTGGGCCATGTGTATGGCCTTGGACTATGAGTCCAGTCACCCAGCCTGGGGGTAGAGGTCTCTTGAGTTCCCTTTTGAGGGGATGGTCTCGGCGGCTCATGACCTACCTCGGTATTCATGCTCCCATGGATTTAGACCTAGGGATTAGGCTAGATTAACGGCATTGTGCCGTTGCGTAAAATGATCTTGACCTCGAGTCTTGTGACTCAAGGACTATTGGATTTAGTGAGTCTAGAGGACTGTCCAGAGTCCAGTAGCTCGGCGCCACTTGGTTCTTCTCGACTTTTACGCAGGGTGCATGCGTGGTTCTTGAAGTTTCTCCTCGGAGAGTGGTCACATCAGTGACTCCCCACTAGTCATAGCCTTTCGACACACGAGTGGTCCCACTAGGGAGTGGTGGCAAGGCTACCCCAAGAGATGATTTTTCGGCTGGTTACCATCGGGCCCCACATCTTGACGCCAGAGTCCAGCTGAGGGGAAAACCAGTCAGAGGGCCAGACCTACGATGCATGCTCTGTGTGTGCACACGTGGTTGGGGGCAGTTGGACCCACGCTAACGAGCAGAACCCCAGCTAGTTCTTGTTCTGTGGTTACTGTTACGGGTCCCCGTTCCGCCAGGGTGTGATCAGGGGGACACATGAGGTGCGGTCTAAGACGCCAAGGGGCGTATCGGGCCTTGTTTCTGGTGGGCAGGTACTCCTGTCACGTGAGACGTGACTCTTCTGTTCTGGTTTCATTTCCCGTCTACGAGATGTGATTTTTTGGACCGTCCGGTGTTTCCGAGGTAGTGGCCAGGGTGCCAGTGGCTTCACCGAGGTTGCGTCTTGTTAGAGTCGTGTTCACGATAGTGTGGTCGTGACGTTACCTTGGATAGCGAGGTCCAGGTTGGCCTTGTCTGGGAGGACAGGCCTTCACGGCGGAGCTACCGTGGGTTTTTGTCTCAGTAGGTGGAGTTAGTGTGGTCCGGCTCCCGATGGGGAGATCGGGAGTTCCTTCTTTCCCGTTACCGGTGGGAGTAGCTGTAGAGCCGTGGTATTATCGACTGCCGTGGGTTGGTGAACGGGTTCCCTTCACCGTTGTTGTTACTCCACCGTTGTTGCTGTTGCTTTGCTAGTGCTGCTTTCCTTTTCGCTATCGCTGGTGTTTCCGATTGGGGTTCTGCGGGACCCCTACTGAGCCTTTGTTTGGAGACGCATCCCTGCTTTTCAGGTGCGACGGTTCTTCCTCGATGTTCGAGGGTGTTGCGTGGAGGTCCTTAGCTGCCAGCTCGCCGGGCCGAGTGTTCACTTGGCATGTGATACGTTTTACTACTTTAGACTGTACTTTTTGTTGGGATCGGTGCGATGGATTCAGAGGGGGGTTAATGAATCTCCCCTTTAAAAAATTACTCCCAATTAAAAACTCAGAACACTCAGAGATGTGAAATTAAAAATAGATTCAGTTTTACCGAAACTGACATACAGCGATGTGTTCAATCAATTGGCTCACTCAACATATGAAGACAAATCGAGCCTAAGCATTCATCTAGCGAAAGCAAATAGTAAGCATTCAAACCATAGTGCACGAAGGAATTTTTAGGTGGTTCAGTCGGCAGACCTACGTCCACCCCACACTCAAACCCGAGTGTGGCTTCCCGCTGACTCACAGCTTGAACGGCTGGGCCTCACAGCTTGCCTACAAACAGCTGAGCATCACAGCTTGCTGTCCGAGATATCCACCTCGCCCGCTGAGCAACACAGCTTGCTGTCCGAGGTATCCACCTCGCCGGCTGAGCAACATAGCTTGCTGACCAGAGGAATCCTCCTCTACAACGCTGAGCAACACAGCTTAGCTCTGCTGACTAACAGCTTGAATAAAGGTTCAAAAGAAAAACAAGATATGGAAAAGACACAGCAACAGAAAGCTGTAGACGATAAAACACAAGGTGGCTCTCAAAGAGCTGACTGGCCTGGATTTGATCCACGGTCCAATATGGACAAGGCTTCAAATGACTCTCTTCTTCTTCTTCTAAACTCTCGATCTCTCTTTCTTCTTCTTCTTCTTCTTTACTGCTCACTCTTTCTTTCTCGAGCTCTCTTCTTTCTCCTCTGTTCTCTCCTTTTCTTCTTCCGCTGGCTCTCTCTGCTTCTGTCTGACTACCCCCTTACTTCGATCACTCTTCTCTCCTCTTCATCGTCTTCTCTCTGGATCGTGCAGGCTCCTCACACTTCACCATCGTCTTCTCCAGATGGAGAAGTCTTCTTTTTATAGCAGCAGATAGGTGGGCGTGTGTCCTCCATGATTTCCCGCCCTAGCGCCTGGAACACGTGGCAGCATTTCAGCCTGCTGCACTACACGTGTCACGATCAGGGTTAGACCTCCATCCTTGGATCGCGTGCCCTTCTTAAGCTCCTCGAACAGATGTTCTGTCAGGTTGAACATATTATCAGTTTGAATCAATCTGAAGGAAAAGACAAGGATGCATCGAGTAAGTTTGATATCTGAACTGAGCATGTACAGACTTGATGCACAAAATGCAGTGTGCATATAAAAAAGTATGTACAACGAGAATGAATGCACGGACATGTCATCCACGAGTGTACAGACTTTGAATGCTTGTGATGGGAATCGACGCCGAGCATGTACATTTACTTTTGCATTTATGTTCTTTTAGTTTGTGTTTATATCCTTGGGAAAGTATATGCGCAATTGTATGGCTTTATAAGCCAATGCGTCATTCCCACGGATTGTGTGGGTTTCTATGTAATTTGTCAGTAGGACCATCAAGGGGGCCCTCAGCCCTCTCCCATTGGTCTATGTCACCTTGTGGGGCTGGTCAACTATCCTAGGTGGACATCTAGAAGGTTGGACTAGTCATATGCCACATGGGTAGACAAGGGGTTAAGAATTTCTATGGTAGGCTACCTACCATGTCAAACTTGTCCCCCTTGCCATTCTTGGTCAATAGCCCCCCCCCCCCCCCTTGTATATTATATTTATTTTTTTGTGTTTGTGGCATGCAATCCAGGCCATCCATCTCACATCCCTAGATCTAAGGGTGGAGGTTAGATTTGGTTGGAAGCATATAAAACCATGTATTTTCATGTGAAAATTAGTGAAAATTTCAGAAAATTTGTTTGGAAAGCAAGAAGCTTGCGCCCCCTTCCTCTCTCCTTGTGTTCTTCCCTCAGCCCCTCTGCAATTCTAGAGTGTATCTATCTTCTATCTCCCCCTCTCAACCTCTGATCTTCATCGGTGCTGCCGCCGCCGCCGTTCGTGCCGCCTTCGAGCCGCCGCAGAGCCGTCTTCAAGTTTCTATCCTGCTGGACAGAGGTGTAGTTCGTGGTAATTCTTGCTGCCAGCCACAAGCTCAGATGGATTTGAAATTTTGAGGGTGTGTTTTTGCCTTGAATCCCCACCTCCACCTAACTTTTCACGTCCAAACTCCTCCATTTAGTAATTTTCCATTTTCGTTCATTTTGCATTCCTAGATCTGTTTTATCTCTGTCTACAGTGACAACAGCTCTGAGTTTCCCATCTCCGACCACCTTTTTGAATTTTTCAAACCCTCCCAGATTTACTGGGAGTTCTGTCCATCATCCCCTACATCCACCATTTTTCCTGATTTTTGATCTGCCCTCTATCCATTTTTCAAAATTCGTGTTCTATCTCTGCTACAGTGCCTTTAGTCAGATTCCAGATCCGACCCACTGTTAGTGAAAAAATATTATCAATTCGTAGCCACATCCAAACTTGTCCAAACTAGTTTTTCCGTCTTCCTAGCTCAATGTCCTAAACCTTTTTTGAAGACTTCAAGAGCTGAATCGGACATCTACCCTGCGGTCAATGACAGTTCTCAGAGGACATCCCTACAGAACTGAGAGTTAAGCCACTGTACAACAGCAACCTTCAAAATTCGTCAATTGGAAGTGTAGACTTTGTTATTTTTCTGTAATTGCAAAGAGCTGAAGCCCTTCGAAGAAGCTTTCCAACAGCGCCAGTTTCGTCACATTCCGACGTCGGGGCTGATCGCAGCGTCCGTTCTCGCCGGAGCGCGCGCCGAAAAACAGAACCGGCAGATCCGTGGCCGGTCATTCCGACCGATGCCGAACGGAGCCGCCTGGCCTCCGGCCGGCGAACCAGCATGCCGCCAGCCCAGGGAACACTTCCACAAGTGTCCCCACCACAGTGGTGACACCGGGTCCCGCACGGTCCCTCCGGACAGCACGTGGGCCCCATCGTCACGTGTTCGGGTGCTGCCGAATCAACCCGAGAAGCCGCCCGTCAACCCGAATTCTGTCTTCCCGGATCCCATTGTGTAGCCCTTTACCTCCCTGCGTGGAGTGGGCAGCGATTTGTATTACTGTAATCTTGTGTATTATTGTTCCGGGAGTACGAGTTTCGGCCGGGTTCGTCATCCCCACGCCGAGCGCGTGGAGGTATCGTCCTCGCTCCTTACTAGGCATTTTGCTTAATTTCATATATGCTTGTTTATGCCGCTGCTAGAGAGCATGATAGGGTAATTAGCTCGCTTTCTATTTATATCACCGCTAGTGCGAGAGAGAGCATTACCGACCCGTGACCCGATCTGGGCACGAAAGAGAGAGCCGACCACCCTAGCTCACTGCCGGTTTCTCAACCGCGCACGTCCGACGCTTCCCTCGTTAAGGGACGATCGCGAGCTTGTCGTGTCCGTGGTCTCATCCCGCATCAATTTGGTATCAGAGCGAGGTTGAGTCTAGGGTGTCAAAAAAAAAGTGTGTCATTTAAGTCTAAGTGTCTAAGTAAGTCTTAGGAGTTGCCTTTGCATACCATTAGTCGGTATATAAAAAGGTGTTGTCTGAACGTTAGGCTACGCCTATCGGGAAGGCCACACACTTGCGCGAGTGATCTTCGGATCGATTAACTCTGCCACGTACCGAGTCTTGGTGTCTTGTCCTTAGTGTGCATGCATCCCAAACCGTGCATAGTCGGTCTAGTGTCTTGTCTAAATGGCCTTGCATACCCATTCCTAGGGATCCATTCCCATCTTTTCGGCACCAATGGCCAACCCATGTCGACCCGTCCAAGGTGATAGGTCCGTGTCTGAGTACATCTGGGACTATGATAAGTACCGATTGGAATATGGCTTGGGAGAGGAGAGCACCATGACCGCATTTCAGTTCCGAAGAGGTTTTAGGTTTCACTTCCAACTCAAATGTCTTGTCCGCGACGCGTTCTCGCTGGCGCAATCTTATAAGGTCGCTCTAGAGGTCGTGCCCTTTGAGTCTCATTTTTCTCGCTCTAGAGGTCGAACCCTTTGGCAAACATCTACCTCCCAACCAAGTCCCGAGCCGATCGGACTACCTAACCCAATTCTTTCACCACCCGAGAGTGCTCCATTGTCACCCTCACCTTCCGATCTTAATTCGAAACCCTCTCATTTGGAGCCACCCAAGCCCCAGCCACCCGTGTTTCTAACGGGTACGCTTTTCATAGCCGAGACGCTTCTTAGTTGGCTCAAGGATGGCTTGGTCCCACCTCCCTTCCCACCTATAGACCCCATCCTCCCTTTAGTGTCGGTGAATTCCTTCCATACCACATTTCGATCTAGTCACCATGTTGACACGTTGGATGATCTTGTCATGGGATTAGATTCACAATGGAAGTTGACGCACCTACTGGCCCGAGGCTTTGACCAACCCGCTAGTCTTAGCTTCACCCATCCGGCCTTAGGGTCCATTACCTCCGTGTGCACCGTGGGTTATATCACCATGGAGGTTCTTCTACTTCTCCCGCTACCGTATGAGCCCGACTTCATGACTTTGCTTCCGAGGGAGGAGTCATATTTCCTATACATGGTCCCATCTACCATGACGGAGGAAGGTGACCACCCGCACCTTCAAGAATTTCACGATTGGGACCCTGTCATGTTGGAACCCACCATAAGGGGTCATACCTTCTTTGATCCCTTTGACCCCTTCCATAGTGGATCCCTAGACCCTTCATATTCACTTCACTTCTTCGAGGGAGTCCGCTACCACACCCCTTCCCCACGGGCCGGGTCGTCTATGCCCACCAAGCCCGTACCCTTACAAGATACACCATCATCTAGGGGAGATACTCTTGGCCCTCCCACATCCACATCCCATATGCATGCATGGCCCACCTTAGAAGGTCTAGGATTTCCGCATGATGTCGACCACCGGTTATGTCAGATGCATGCATGGCATATATTCGGGTGTCCTGGTCCGCCGTCACCCATGTACGGGTCGGACTAACATTAGGTATGTCTAGGGTCATATATGAGTTGGTATTGTCTCTTCTTTGTGTGGTTTGTTTTGTGTGGTTTGTTTGCATGGTTTGTGTGTAGTTTGAGAGTCTGCATGTGTCTTGTGCAAGCTCGTTGTCGTTCTCTTATGAGTAAGAGGCGATTGGACTCGCTCGATGAGTATGGGATCGGTTCTACATCCATACCCGGATTAGTCACCTACAGGGACTCAGCGGTGATTCCTAGTGAGTCTTCGAGGCGCCACCTCCCCTTTTGAGAGTGCCCCACCCGGAGTGTCCACCTTTAGCCCATAGCAGCTTGTGCATATCGAGTATATATGGAATGAGCAGGTGACGGTCACTTGGAGTGAAGTACACCCGCGTTACTTGGCACGGTGACGGATCCGCCGGAATACCCGAGCACCCATACCCCTACTCGACGGGGTCGAGTTCCTCCCACCCGGGGAGAGTTGATGGGAATCGACGCCAAGCATGTACATTTACTTTTGCATTTATGTCCTTTTAGTTTATGTTTATATCCTTGGGAAAGTATATGCGCAATTGTATGACTTTATAAGCCAATGCGTCATTCCCACGGATTGTGTGGGTTTCTATGTAATTTGTCAGTAGGACCATCAAGGGGGCCCTCAGCCCTCTCCCATTGGTCTATGTCACCTTGTGGGGCTGGTCAACTATCCTAGATGGACATCTAGAAGGTTGGACTAGTCATATGCCACATGGGTAGACAAGGGGGTTAGAATTTCCATGGTAGGCTACCTACCATGTCAAACTTGTCCCCCTTGCCATTCTTGGTCAATAGGCCGCCCCCCCCCCCCATTGTATATTATATTTATTTTTTTGTGTTTGTGGCATGCAATCCAGGCCATCCATCTCACATCCCTAGATCTAAGGGTGGAGGTTAGATTTGGTTGGAAGCATATAAAACCATGTATTTTCATGTGAAAATTAGTGAAAATTTCAGAAAATTTGTTTCGAAAGCAAGAAGCTTGCGTACCCTTCCTCTCTCCTTATGTTCTTCCCTCAGCCCCTCTACAATTCTAGAGTGTATCTATCTTCTATCTCCCCCTCTCAACCTCTGATCTTCATCGGTGCTGCCGCCGCCGCCGTTCGTGCCGCCTTCGAGCCGCCGCGGAGCCGTCTTCAAGTTTCTGTCCTGCTGGACAGAGGTGTAGTTCGTGGATTCTTGCTGCCAGCCACGAGCTCAGATGGATTTGAAATTTTTAAGGTGTGTTCTTGCCTTGAATCCCCACCTCCACCTAAATTTTCACGTCCAAACTCCTCCATTTAGTAATTTTCCATTTTCGTTCATTTTGCATTCCCAGATCTGTTTTGTCTCTATCTACAGTGACAATAGCTCTGAGTTTCCCATCTCCGACCACCTTTTTAAATTTTCCAAACCCTCCCAATTTTTATGGGAGTTTTGTCCATCATCCCCTACATCCACCATTTTTCCTGATTTTTGGTCTGCCCTCTATCTATTTTTCAAAATTCGTGTTCTATCTCTGCTACAGTGCCTTTAGTCAGATTCCAGATCCGACCCACTGTTAGTGAAAAAATCCTATCAATTCGTAGCCACATCCAAACTTGTCCAAACTAGTTTTTCCGTCTTTCTAGCTCAATGTCCTAAACCGTTTATGAAGACCTCAAGAGCTGAATCGGACATCTACCCTGCGGTCAACGACAGTTCTCAGAGGACATCCCTGTAGAACTGAGAGTTACGCCACTGTACAACAGCAACCTTCAAAATTCGCTAATTGGAAGTGAAGACTTTGTTATTTTTCTGTAATCCCAAAGAGTTGAAGCCCTTCGAAGCAGCTTTCCAACAGCGCCAGTTTCGTCGCATTCTGACGTCGGGGCTAATCGCAGCGTCCGTTCTCGTCGGAGCGCGCGTCGGAAAACAGAACCGGCAGATCCGTGGCCGGTCATTCCGACCGGTGCCGAACGGAGCCACCTGGCCTCCGGCCGGCGAACCAGCGTGCCGCCAGCCCAGGGAACACTTCCACAAGTGTCCCCACCACAGTGGTGACACCGGGTCCCGCACGGTCCCTCCGGACAGCACGTGGGCCCCACCGTCACGTGTTCGGGTGCTGCCGAATCAACCCGAGAAGCCGCCCGTCAACCCGAATTCGGTCTTCCCGGACCCCATTGTGTAGCCCTTTACCTCCCTACGTGGAGTGGGCAGCGATTTGTATTGCTGTAATCTTGTGTATTATTGTTCCGGGAGTACGAGTTTCGGCTGGGTCCGTCATCCCCACGCCGAGCGCGTGGAGGTATCGTCCTCGCTCCTTACTTGGCATTTTGCTTAATTTCATATATGCTTGTTTATGCCGCTGCTAGAGAGCATGATAGGGTAATTAGCTCGCTTTCTATTTATATCACCGCTACTGCGAGAGAGAGCGTTACCGACCCGTGACCCGATCCGGGCACGAAAGAGAGAGCCGACCACCCTAGCTCACTGCCGGTTTCTCAACCGCGCACGTCCGACGCTTCCCTCGTTAAGGGATGATCGCGAGCTTGTCGTGTCCGTGGTCTCATCCCGCATCAGCATGTAATGCATTTTGCATATGGAGAAGTATGCATATTGAAAGTGAATGTACAGACATGCCAGCAACGAGTGTATGGACTTAGTGTGCATGCGACAACTATGTACAGACTCGCTGGTATGATGATGCATGAACTCAACCACTCGTACCAGCAATGGAATGTATAGACTTTGAATGCATGGTAAAGAGTGTATAGACTTTGTTTTGAAAGATCACACAAATGCATATAGGAATGTATGCACATTGAGAATGAATGCCCGGACATGCCATCAACGAGTGTACAGACTCTGCGTGCATGCGACAAGACGATGTACATACTTGCTAAAATGATGCACGGGCATATCAGCAGAGAATGTGCAGACTTGTATATGCATGAGACAACCGAATGCACTGACTATGCTCATGAATGTATAGACTTGCTAAGTCATCAAAGCAACCATGTGCAAACTTAGTGTATGTCCGAGACAAATCAATGCATTGACTATGTATGTGCATGAAGAGCACTGGCTGTACTGACTAGTCGAGTGAAACAACGGAGGTTGTACAGACTAGCCACCAAGGAATGTACAGACTTGAGTTGATGCAGTCTAGGCAAAATTTTGTACAGACTTTGTCCCTTGAACATGCATGAGTCTAGGCATTCACTAACTTATGGCCACCTTGACACATAGTTCTGAAATGCACTAGCCTAGACAAGTAACCCTGTACAGACTTAAGCAATGTACTGACTCTATTGCATGCTTGCATCGACTTTATGTATGCATGTACAAGCTTAACGACATGTGAGCAACCTTGCACAGACTCAAGGTTTATGCAGCAAACATATGCACGTCTAGGCAAAGCTCTGTACTGACTTAACCTGTGCACGGGCTTAATTAGAATAATGCATTCGAGACATCATTTTATCATCACACACACTATCATTATCATCATCATTCTTATGTGGTGACTCATTGAGTTGCTATCATCAAAACATCACAACAACAACACACACTATCATCAAAGCACAAGGGGCACAACACTTTTTATTGGACTGGACTCTGCTGTTGTAGTTGTTTATTTATTTATGTTATTATATCTGTTGTCCTGCTTTATTTTCCTATTTCTTTGTACCTCCACACTCCTTTTAGCCCTTCCGAGCCCTCCCGGCTGGTGGGCGGTGGGCCAGGATTCGAATGCTATCGGGTTCTTCCTAGTATCCGGATCTTGGGTCGTTACAGCTAGTATCAGAGAAGTGGTTGTGGACGTACATGGGAATTCGAGATATTACAGTGATCAAAGTCCATAAGGTCCAGTACAGTCGGCAGCTGGCCTAGGGTTTTGTATTTGTTTTCTGCTTGATTTCTCGCTTGGGAGCTTGAGTGCGCTGCGCGGCGCTGTAAGGTGGTTGTTGTTCGTAGCTTTCGTGCCGGTGTGGGGCCCAAGGGATGTGATAGAGAGATTTCTTCTCGATGGGTCGTGGCCCTGGTTGTACAGCATTGGGTAGAGGTTGCCGGCAAGTGCGTTGCTGTGTTTGAGGAATCTACAGCGAGGTCAGGTGGCTGGCGAGGATTGGTTGTGGTTAAGTGGCCATGAGCGTGCTCATAGGGAGCTGTTGTCGAGTATGGCCACTCTAGCGTGGGATTTATCTAGCCCCTAAGGTGTTAAGGTCGTGGTTTGAGGTGGCAGAGCGGGTGCTCTGATCGAGAAGTGTGCTCGGGTGAGCTGAGTATCTTCTCGGTGAGCTGCTGTTTCGTCGAGCCTGATGTTATTGTCATGCTCTATGGCGTAAGAAATGACGTGTCGGTCCCTATTATTTTGCAGATTTTGAGGTAGGATTGGGCTGTGGTGTCCCAGTAAGTTCTTGCTCCTACGCTTTTGAGTGTGAATGGGTTGTGGTAACCCTAGATTCGGTTCGAGACTGTGCGGCAGTGGCTTGGATTCTGTCCCAAATCGTGGAATTGGGGCCGTTGTGCACTGTCTTGGATGCGCCGTGTGTGGCGGCAGGTGAGATGTGAAGGTTCCGCAGTGGTCTTGGGACTTGAGGATGAGCGTCAGTGGTTGTCGATTATGGCTCATGTTGCGGCTCTTGGCGTGGTGTGTTGCAGTTCGAGGAATTGCAGTGATGGTGCATCGAGAGATGCTGTGATTGTGGTCTGACGTGACACTCGCCGAGTGTGTCGGAGGCGTTGACCTGATGGAAGCGATGGTTTTTCTCGGTGCTGGAAGGTGCTGTTCCTAACATGTGCGAGGTCCGAGGTCAGGTCGAGCGTGGAGTTTCTCTGATTGGTTGGAGGAGTGTTTGTTTCTCCTTTGGTTGGAGAGATTGTGTTTGGCTAAGGTTCATCGTCTTGCATTGTGTGTCCGGATTGGTTGGCCTTTGCATGCCATGGAATCCGTGCGAGACGTGTCCTGTGTTTTGGCAAGGTGGTTGCCTGTGAGAAGTCCCGCCCAATTCCCTTGTCGTGTGAGGGTGTATTGGCGATGTTCTGGAAGGACGAGTGCCAGTTGGGTGGCATCCGGGAGAATTCTTGGCTGGTGTTGGAACTTTTCGATGCGTGGCGGTTCGGAGCCTGCAGAGTTAAAAAGGATTTCCAGATTTGGGAGTGAATCTATGCTTGGGGTTCGAGGTAAGGGAGCTTTCCTCACCCTATTTTCTGAAGTTGGCCAGCCGAGTTGTCGATTGTCAGGATGGCGAGTCCCGAGTGGCCATGTTTGACAGTGCGCGTGGATCAAAGTGCGCAGCGGAAGCCTTGTAGGCCGATAACCCACAGGTTCAGGATCGTAGCGTTGGGTGCTACGGGCGGATTCCTGAGGTTGTGTTAAGCATTGGATGATTGGTTCCTCCGTGTGAGACATGTTGTTGCCGTGCCGTTGCTCAAAGTATTGTGGTTCTTGGCACTGGCAGGATGGAGTGTTGGGGAAAAATGTTGGCAAGTGTGCCGCATGAGTACCCTGTTCATGTGATGGGAGCTGTGTCAGGCGTCGGTGCTAGACCCGGATGGGGTTGTTGAGGATGTCGCCTGACGGAGGTCGAGGACGTGTTGGTCAGAGTCGGTGGCTTGGTGCCCGACTTGTATTGGAGGTTGTGTCCTCGGATGAGATCATGTTTTGAAGAACTGATCCCTGATAGATTATGGGTCCCAGTTGGCAGCTGTGAGTGGCTGATGAGCCTAACAGTGTGATCGACCACAATAGCGTCTGTAGGTTATGGTCGTGTCGGATTGTGATGGGCGGGACCTAACTGTGATGGAAATTTGTGTCGTTTGAAAACCTGTGTGCATTGGTCGTGGTGTTGGCAACCTGGTTGCCGTAATATTGGATGGCACTTTCCTCCCCTAGGGACGGTGCCATGAATTATCCCGGTGGTGTCCCGTGGCTCTATGGTAGGGGCAGAATCGGGATTGGCAGGTGTCCTCTTGGATTAATTGAGATAGGATTCGATGAGACAGGACGAAGAGTGACACATGTGGGTGGAGGTCCTTGATGGGATGTTGGCGTTCGATGGTTATCCCTGGTTTGATGACCAGTATGGGATGGTTTCCCTGTAAGTCTGAGTCGAGTGAGGTGAAGACTGAAGACACCAGGATCTTGTTATTTGGTTTCGCCGTGCTCCCCTGAGAGGGTAGAGTTGGCGTGAAGTTTGAGATCAGCTGCGGTGTCCGAGCGAGTTTTGGCTCGAGTTGTGATAATGGTCTGTGTGAGAGTCAGCGGATGGCCTGTCGCGATGTGGGGACGTGCCCGTTGGGCCGGTGAAGGTTTCCCGTTGACGTGTATATGGCGACCAGTGGATGGTCTTTTCACAGACAGAAGATGATGTTGGTTGCGCATCGTGAACGGTGAGAGCCGTTTATTGGTGAGGCCCTTGGTGGTCGTTTCTATGATGTGCTTTCCGGATGGGATCTGGGCTTTGTCGAAGTTTGTCTTCTGGCAGAGTTGGCCCAGTGATATGTCTGGCTTTCAGCTTGCCATGTGTGAGGTGATTCTTGGCGCTGAGCTGATGTTCTGGTTGCGGTCGGTTGAGATGGCTGCGTGAGCTGATGGAGACTCTGCATTGGTTGTTCCCTTAAATAGGGCGTGAACCAGTCAGCTGGTTGTGAAACTGATGTGTGATTTGTCTGCCGACCATAGGATGGATCGGTAGCTGTTTCTCATGACGAGGACTGTGTCTCCTCGGTGAGCGAGATGGTGGCAACGGTGCCATGGTTGGTTTTCATTGTGACTGAGGTGATACTATACTTGTGCTTTTTGTGTGCCTGCTCTGATGGCCTATATGCGCGGCATGCGGAGCGAGGTGTCGTTCGTGATTGTAGTCTGGTTGTGTCCCTTAGAATAGGAGCTTTTGTAAGAAGCGAGGTTTTTATGTTGGGGCTCTGACGATGTTGTCAGTTGATTAAGGCATTCTTCCCCCGAGTTCCCGTGTTTATCCTGAATTTCGAGGATGAAATTTCTTTAAGGGGGGAGGGCTGTAATGCCCCGGGTTTTTCGAATATTTTTCGGATCATTTTCGTGGGTCTCAGAGTGTACTTTGTGTCTTACACGTGTTTTTTTCCTGATGTGCCTTCGGAACTCTGTGCAGGGTGAACCATGGCGTTCTCCGACTCTGGGATAGTACCGGCGCGTTGTGCTCCTCCCGAGGATTGCGGAGGTAATTTTTAGTATTTTTTTGAATTTCTAAAATTTTTGAGTTTTTCTATATATATATTAACCCATTTTTCTCTCTCTCCCCCATCTCTCATTCTCTCACCTCTCTCACGCTCTCTCCTCTCCCCCTCTCTTCTCCGACGGCCGAAGGAGCGGGGCGAAGATCGAGGCGTGGTGGCGAGGTGAAGCCGGTTCATGAGTGTGGGATACTGGCGGGGTTTCGTGGCATTTTCTTCGTGGATCCGCGTCCACAGCGCGTCAAATCTTCGATGGAGGTAGAGAGATGGATCCCCAGCTCGTGTACTTCCTTTCCCACGATTTTGGTAGGCCGTGGTGAGCCGAGCGGGCTTATTTGAGCTTTTTGAGGAAAAACCATGTTTTTGGGGAGTGAGTCGGATCTAGCATTTTAACACGTTATTCAATGGTTTGATGGCGACTTTGGATGCCTTAGGGCTTGGGGAAGGGTTTTCCCTTTGTTTCCTCTTCACGTGGGCATGAACGAGACGTGGAATGGAGTTTTCCACCAAACTCGCCGTTTTCGGGTTTCGGAATAGAAACGGTCCTAACAGGAACCACCATTAGGTGAAGCGGTCCCCAGGGAGACCGCTAATTGTTCGTGTCACTATGTTTTGGGGAAGCGGTCCTGGGATAGACCACTACGCTTGGCTTAGCGGTCTAAGGCAGACTGTTTCTCGTGGCTGGGCGGCCATGGGTGCGCCGCCACTTGCCCCTTATGTCCGTTGGCTAAACGGTCACACGATAGACCGCCTGGCGGGTTTAGCGGTCTAGGTGTGGACCGCCAGGCACCTTGAAGAGGTCAGGGCATGACCGTTTTCGACTTTGGGGTCGTTTGAGGTTAGGAGTGGTAGAAGCCATGTGACTGACAGCTAGGTGACACCCAGCGGTCAGGCAGTGGACTGCCACTCTTCTATGCGGTCTGAGGGTGACCGCTTGGGTTCTGGTAGCGTCTGGGGCTATGCAGTCCTGGCTGGACAGCTAAGGCAAGCCATGCGGTCCCAGCCAGACCTCCTAGCTCTGTGACGGTCCAGGGAGGACCACCACTTGGTTGATGTGCTAGTTGTGTCTCGGTTCGCATTGTGTTTGTATCCGGTCGACCCGATTGTGACCCACTGGTTAACCATCGGCCTCGTGAGTGTCCCGGACATCCCTTGAGTTCCGTGACCATGTTTCTGGGATGTCTGGAGGTGCCGAGTTATTCTCGATTAGCATGCCCATGGGTTTTGGGGATCCGGGTGACCCCATGTGTTTCGGGCTTCCGTGTTCTCGCTAGATCGAGTCGCCGTGTATCGGCTTGAGTGCGGTGGGGGCTTCCCCGCACATTTTGAGTTCTTCCGAAAAGTGGATTCTGAGTGGGCTGTGTGTAAGCCCTTGGACTGCGAGTCCAGTTGCCCAGCCTGGGGCTGGAGGTTTCCCGCTTTTCTTTGGGATGGGGAATCGATGTAGCGGCTTGTGAGCTGCCTCGGGAATCATGCTTCTGTGCTTTCCGCGTGGGCCATGTGTGTGGCCTTGGACTGTGAGTCCAATCACCTATCCTGGGGCTGGAGGTCTCTTGAGTTCCCTTTTGAGGGAATGGTCTCGGCGGCTCGTGAGCTACCTCGATATTTGTGCTACCGTGGATTTAGACATAGGGATTAGGCTAGATTAACGGCATTGTGCCGTTGCGTACAACAGTCTTGACCCCGAGTCTTGTGACTCAAGGACCGTTGGATTTAGTGAGTCTAGAGTACTGTCCAAAGTCCAGTGGCTCGGCGCCACTTGGTTCTTCTCGACTTTCGCGTAGGGTGCGTGCGTGGTTCTCGGAGTTTCTCCTTGGAGAGTGGTCACATCAGTGACTCCCCACTAGTTGTAACCTTTCGACATGCGAGTGGTCCCACCAGGGAGTGATGGTGAGGCTACCCCGAGAGATGATTTTTAGGCTGGTTACCGTCGGACCCCACATATTGACGCCAGAGTCTGGCTGAGGGGAAAACCAGTCAGAGTGCCAGACCTAGGACGCATGGTCTATGTGTGCACACGTGGTTGGGGGTAGTTAGACCCGCGCTGACGAGCGTGACCCCAGCTAGTTCTTGTTCTGTGGTTACTAGTACGGGTCTCCTTTCCACCAGGGAGCGATGAGGGGGACGCCTGAGGCGCGGTCAAAGACGCCAGGGGGCGCATCCGGCCTTGCTTCTGGTGGGTAGGTACTCCTGTCACGTGAGACGTGATTCTCTTATTCTGCTTTTATTTCCCGTCTGCGAGACGTGATTTTCTGGACCGTCCGGTGTTTCCGAGGTAGTGGCCAGGGTGCCAGTGGCTTCACCGAGGTTGCGTCTTGTTAGAGTCATGTTCACGACAGCGTGGTCCAGGTTGTCCTTATCTAGGAGGATAGGCCTTCATGGCGGAGCTGCCGTGGATTTTTGCCTCGGTAGGTGGTGTTATTGTGGTCCGACTCCCGATGGGGAGATCGGGAGTTCCTTCTTCCCCATTACCGGTGGGAGTAGCTGTAGAGCCGTGGTATTATCGGCTACCGCGGGTTGGTGAACGGGTTCCCTTCGCCGTAGTTGTTACTCCACCGCTGTTGCTGTTGCTTTGATAGTGCTGCTTTCCTTTCGGCTATCGTCGTTGTTTCCGGTTGGGGTTCCGCGGGACCCCTACTGAGTCTCTGTTTGGAGACTCATCCCTACTTTTCAGGTGTGACGGTTCTTCCTCGAGGTTCGAGGACGTTGCGTTGAGGTCCTTAGCTGCCAGCTCGCCGGACCGAGTGTTCACTTGGCATGTGGTACGTTTTACTACTTTAGATTGTACTTTTTGTTGGACTGGACTCTGCTATTGTAGTTATTTATTTATTTCTATTATTATATTTGTTGTCCTGCTTTATTTCCTATTTCTTTGTACCTCCACACTCCTTTTAGCCCTTTCGAGCCCTCCCGGCTCGTGGGCGACGGGTTAGGATTCGAATAGTATCGGGTTCTTCCCAGTATCTAGATCCTGGGTCGTTACAAAGTCCATCCCAAACCTCTAAGGAAACCTGCAATTTCTGTGCCAGTCTCACTCACCAAGTGAGTGAGTGTCCTACTATAACCCGACTCCCACCAGTCATCCGAGCTCAAGTCCAATATGCCTTAGGGTTCTCTCAGCTCGAGTATGATACCTTCTTTGATGATTATAATCTTGGCTGGAGTAATCGCCCAAATTTCCCTTGGATGGATCAAACAATTCAAGTCCATTCATCTAAACTTTCACCCCAAAAAGTCCATGATCAACTCAGGTGTAATCAACCTCAGCCCAACTCATCTCACCCTAACTTCAACAGCAATATCAATTCTAGGGAAGATTCCCTAGGCCACTACTCTAAACCTCAGATTGTGTATCTCA